>BSBK01001582.1:0-160000 GCA_027943335.1 Chamaecyparis obtusa
ATGGGTGATGCAGCCGTTGTGCACTATGAATCAAACAACATGGATAACATGTATTTTTTTTATTAATGGTTGTAGATTGGGTTCCGTTCATAAAGTTTGAGTTTATCCCCCATTACAGAGGCCTCCCCACCATCATAAAAATAATGTTTTGTGCAATTCCAAAGAACTACTAGAGGAGGGCTATTCTCAAGGCCTTTCTATCATTCACTCCATTAAGGATGAATGCATTTTATTTTAGAGTGGGTTGGATTGCCTAGCTTTGGTTGTATCCCACTTGGGTCATTCCCTCTCACCAGCCTTGTTAAGACAAGCTCGAGAGGCAGACCTTCTAAAGCTTAATTGCACTACTTTGAAATTAAAGATAGATTCAAGTGAGTTTGGTATTTCAATCACCTAGTTAAGGGGGAGAGCATATCCCTACCACTGTAAATCTCCAAACACATCAAACATGGGATTATTTTTGTGACCTTTTTCTAACTAAGGGGATTTTGGTGGATCTAGTATTTTGATCACCCAATTAAGGAGAGAGCATATCCCTACCACCTTAATCCAAAAATACATCCCCTAATTAATCTATGTTTTGAAATGAAAGCATTAAGGAAATAACCACAATAGATGATCGAATTTCAATTGCAAACTTTGATGTTAAACCTGCACAAAACTTGTTAATGATTTAAAGTTCCACTATGCCATAAGCTAAAAGAAATGGATTAGTAGCCTAAGGTTAGAAATAATTAGCATTCAAATCAACTGACAAACGATACATTGCTTGATACATATTAACGATGTTTGTGTAGGAGTCATAAAACTTTCCATCTTCGTCAATCTTTTTTTGTGATCTTACCCACTTGAGTCTTGAAGCTTCGACATTTCTCTCTTTTCAATGCCTTTCTTGATCTAAAAGCTAGTAATCTTCTAATAATTTTCTTGAATTTCATGCTTAGTTAGAAATTATTTAGCTATCATTCTTTATCCTAAAAAACATAAGCTATCATCCAAGAGTTAGTGACCCAAAAAGTTCTAATCAATAATAGGGCTTGCATAATGGTTCTTATATTTATAACAACTTGATATTTGTTTTGATAACCTTGAAGTGTCGCTATATACTTGTTAATAGAATCCCGTTCATCTTCCCTTCAATTTTTTTCAATAGCTTTTTGTTTACGTACGCAATGAGAAATCCTTCTCTTTAATGCTTTGGAAAGTTGGAACCCAAGGATTTGTCACACAATTTTCTTCAACTTAGATAGTCCTGTCATTCCCTGCGCTAATCTGCTCTATTTCTGAACTTGCAAAACAATAAACCTGTAAAAAAAATACTTAGCAATAAGGGCGTAGGCCCCACGGTGATTATAAAAAATGTATGTTTGTAATATGAGTCAATTGAAGATTAAAATCAAACCAACATACCCATGAAACATTAACTTGGAAATTAAATAAGTTTAAGCAAATGCAAACAGTAGTTTTCTCAAACCGTCCCATGGTCCTCTATCTCCAAGGATCCATTTGATCTATTTGATGGCTCTCAACAACACATAAGATAAGATCATTTAAATGGATGATAACTCAAAGAAGGAGTTATATGAAGTACATAATGCAATCTCTAAGCTACTATGAGAGTTGATAATGATAAATGCAAGATGAAAGATGTGAAAATGAACTAAGATAAAAGGATGAAGATACAATTGATAAAACTAAACCATTATAAAAAGGATCTTAACTAAGATGCAAATGCAAATGATATGAAATGGAAATGATACTAAATCATGGAAACTACACTAAAAACTATGATGCAAGCTGCAAATGGATTCATGATGCTCACATGGATGCAAAATAACACTAGCACGACTTCAATATGCAAAGATTGTGGATGGATTTTCCTTCAAAATGGAAGCCTATTTATAGGATTTCTAGGGCCAAGGGATGAGGTGGTATGAGGAAATGGTTAGGATTTAATTTGTTAAAAATGAAGGGTTGAGATGTTCCTGGGTGGAGAACATAAGGTTGCCATATTCCTTCCAAGCCATAGGGTGACAAGTGTGACTTGTTTGAGCCAATTTGAAGGCATGTGTCCCAAGACGTTGCAAGACGGTTGGAATAGAGGGCATGTGTCCAAAGAGGACAAATGACAAAGCTTGTTGGTTGAAGAGGATGAAATATCCTTGCCATGTGGCCTTGGTGATTAAGAGAAAGAATCTCTAAAATTTGGAGGATAAATACCCATTTATTTATTAGAAAATTGGAATTACATGTGACAAGATGAGGTGACAATAATGAGAAGGGAATTGAGAAATGAAGTGGAATTGATTTGGGGTGAAAGAATTAAATTAATTTAATGGGAGGTGGAAGATTATTAAGAGATAGGAACTATCTAATTAAACATTGAAATTTAACTATATATAGAGAAAATAATTACTGATTAAACAAATGGGTATTTAATTGATTTAATTACCAAACCAATTTTATGCATATACATATATAAACAAAAATAAAAACCACACACACACACACAGAGAGAGAGAGAGAGAGAGAGAGAGAGAGAGAGAGAGAGAGAGAGGAAAATGAACTAAGCCTACCCAAGCAAGGACAAAAAAGAGAGAAAGCCAAATGAAAGAAGAAAGAAACAACACATCCTCAACATGCAGGAGTAGACCAACAAGGAAGAGGGAGAAGCCACAAGGTGCTCGAGGAGAGGGAAACAAACACCACCACAGATTTGGAAGCAACACAAAGAAAGACAACACGAAGAGGGGAAGGAGGATAAGAAACAAGAGGCCAACCACGATAGAACTAGAGACATAGAGGAAAAGTAATCAGGGGTGTGGGAGATGATTTTTAAGGGACAATAACAGAGGATGCCAAGGACTCAAAGTCCACCCTTCATCTTGATTAAGATTGGAGGGGTGGTTGCTAATTTCGATGGCTTCCTTAAGTTTACGTTTGAAAAAACATCTTCCTTAGAAAGGATAACAACACTCTTTGAACATATGTGGTGCTTCGTGGAGGTACAGTGGTCAGCCAAGACAGATTTGAGGACCCAATCATGCCTGATATCGACACAATGCTCTTTTATTCCAGTGTTGAAAGATCTGCTAGTCTCACCAATCTAAGGGACACCACAAGAGAAAACAATCTTGTAGACTCTCGAGTCAAGAAAGATGTTTGTTGGGTCTTTGAGTGAAGGGGTATGAAGCTTCACTATGGAGAAGGGCTTGAAGGCACAAGGAATATATAGCGGCTAAGCTCCCTACAAAACGCACCAATGACAAAAAAAAATATCAAACTTTTTTTTTTCCTAGATTTGCAGAAATACAACAATTTTTTTGCAATTTTTTGATGGTTTTCGACCACAAAATATGCAAATCATGAAGAACATATGGTGAAAATTTCACGAAAATCTATTATATTTTCCATTTTTTGAAATTTGTCAACAATGCATTTTGTAGGGAGCTTAGCCGCATCCCAAAGAATAACTCTCTTATGAAGGATCTTAGATATTTTTTAGGATAAAGTGCCTACAACATTACTTTATCAGTATTTGAATTGGAATAGTATCAAATGGGTGGCATCCTCAAGACTTAAAAATGTATCTATGTAAGCAACACCTCCATACTTTCTCTTAAAAACCTCCTAATTATCTAAGAACCTATATTTTTATCAAAATCTAGATATGCTAATTTATATTTTGAGGAATTAAAACTTCAGGACTTTTGGTCGAGCCCATGTAATTTAAATCTGTGTGCCATAAAAAAACACTAAACGGCCATAAAGAGAGCGGACCCAGAAATCCGTACACCCGTACGCACTACTCGGAGCAACATGTGCCCTCCAAATACATCAGATAGCCTGTCAACGATTAGACCCAATTTTTCTTCTGCAAAACAGATTATAATGTTTCTTTATGTGACAACAATATCTGAGAGTATGGCCTTTTTCATCACCAGTTTTCTTGGATTTGACGAAATAAATAGAAACACTTGTTTAAAAGATATTAAATTGAAAACTATGACAAAATCCTCCGAATTGATATCATGATTTTTCCCAAATCCGAAATCCGCAAGACCAAACAAACAGAAAAGATTTCTTCAAGAACTACCTTGAACTCTCCGTAATTTTGTTTTATATTCAGTTGCCAATAAAAAAAAGCCTGCAATTCAGAGAGACCCATAATTCAGAGCAGAGCGCAGAGCACGTATTCAAAGAATTATTTCCTTTCCCAGTTGAATTTCTTTACTTTCGAATTCCAGTTATTGATGCCTGCAAAATTTGGGAGAATTTGTTTTGGAGACCATTATCCCTTGACAGGCTTTTACAGATTAAAATTGTTGGAATGCCCAGTGGAGGAGCATTTGTTAGACAGAGGCATAATACTTCTGGATATTCGTCAAGCGGTGGAGAGGATTTAGAAGAGGGGGATACAGCCGAGTCTCCAATGGCTTGGGTACCCTCTTCTTCTTCTTCTTCCTCCAGGATTAATGGGTGGTGCCACGGCATTGAAAACCTTATGTGGGTGGTTTCTGCTGCCTTTATTTTATACTATGGAGACCTCCATTCCAATTTCTTTTCGCTATTGGTTCGAGACAGCCGAATCAGGCGGTTAGTACTATTCATTTTTGTTAATGTTTTAATATGCATTGCAGGTCTTGGGTCGTCTTTTACTTTGACGGACCGATGCTACAGACTGATCAGTATTTTGTTTCTTGCTCTTCAATATGTGAGCCTTTTTTGATGTGCATTGCTTTTGGGTCTTGGCATTGGATTTACAAATGATTGAAACATAAGCTAGGCATCAGAACCAATTCACTGCTTTGACATAGTGGGAATGCATTTCAGAGGAAATTTTTTCGACAAATGGGTTTGATCTTGGTACCACTCTGGGCCATTTTTCTTGTCCCTACTTCTTGGTAAATCTTGCGTCTGGCTATGGACTGTGCTATACTCTTTTTGGAGTATATTTTGCAATTATTTCAAGACGACTTCATGAAATGTTTACAGAGTTATTCCTGTGGATGGTTTGAACCTGGGTTGTACCCTTTCTAGTATTATACAGCAAACTCATAAAACATCTCCCCCTTTTTCTTTACATTCCATTTGGGAGGGTGTTTTTTGAGCTTTGCTTACGAAGAATGTTTTGAGTTGGTATAAAAACAAAAACAGGTTTGAACTGAGAAATTGGGGCTTCGGGTTAAGGATAAGGAACGTATTAGATCCTTTTATACGTTTGCAAGAATCATTAAATAATGATTGTCAGCTCAGAAAATGGTAAAAATTCAATTAGTGCCGCATACACTAATATCTTATCCAGAAACATGGTTCGTGGGTAATAAATTACAAACATTATTTGCTTAGGAGAGAAACCTTAGTTCTTCCATATTTTCAGTTTCACTATTATAAGATAGACATATTTCTGTCTTCATATACATACAGCAGAAAATTCAAGAAACGAGATGAGATTGATTGACCTGAACAACAATTCAACGGACAGAATTATCGTTGAGAAATGGAATGATTACTGGATAATCTCAGACTCAGATTTTACTTTTCCTAAATGTATTTTTTGGTTCTCATTTGGCCGTCCAACTGTTGCAGGCGAGAAATAGTCTAAGAAACAGCAGTTTCTGATAAAAACACTTTCCAATCTGTTTCTGGTAGTCCAGATTCTCGATATAAATGGATAAAGCTGTTCGGATTCCTACAATTAACTTGATAGATCCTAGTGACCTGAAATGTTCTGCTTAGTTTCTGGAAGCTCCATGCCACAAGAGACCTTGCGATTTGATTGCCTCTATCCCAGAAGCTGCAGGCTGATACTGGCACAAATCTCATTGCCAATATTTTTTGACCTTGACTATGAGGAAAATGGAGTTTCGTCAAGGTTTTGTGCATTTTCGCTTTGGCTGTGATATCTTTAGGTATCTATCTCAGTGCCTTCCTGTATCTCGTCTTCCTGTACCCAACTTTTACATGCTTTGTTGTTGCTCTTGGCTATTTTGTGCCTGTGGCCTATTGGATATAGGTGAACCCTCTCACCTGCCATGCAGAACTGAACCTGATGTGCTTTTAGCCTTCACGGGGCGTTGGTCAATCCTCCTTGATGTAGTGTAATTCCTGGGTCACAAGAATTGTTTGACTTCCAATGAATGATCCAAATCTGCTGCTGGAGAATTTCTCCACAGTCGAGCTTCCAACTTGGGCATCCTAGTAAAGCATGGTTTTACATTAGGCCTTGAGCCTCATCAGCTCAAAAAATAAAGGCAAACCAAAAGCATTTTGTGTTCTAGTCTATGTTACTGGATCTGGGAGGACCTGGCGCAAAACTTAGCCCAAATGTCCCAGGCATGCCCAAGGCAAGTCAAGGGCAACCTTTCTACATCTGAGATGTATGTGGGCGTGTTTGTGGCACTCTTATACCCACCCATAAAAAAAGATGCGATTATATAATTTAAAAAAAAAAACTTAATTTAATCCTCCTAAGTGGGCATTGGAGGAGGCATATTGAGAATTTGTAAATACTTCTTTTTGGAGGGAAAAGTTGGGCATGCAAGTGTCTATATAAGCAGGGCATTTGGTCAAATGATTTATGTTTGTTTATGATCTCAATTCCCTCAAATAGATTGGACATCCTATTCATTTGCCATGGGAGATTGGAGGATGGAAATCCCCTGATTTCTATCATTGGATCAGCAGATGAAAACAGACTTGGGAAATCTCATTCAAGGATTGTATTGGAGCATGAATGTTGGTACATAATTTGAGGGTCATTGATAAATTCATTTTTGATTTATATTTCATTGTTGAATCTCAATAATTTTGGGTTCAAGGCTGTTTGTGCAAGGCTAGCTCGGGCGAAAATTTATTGTTTGGGTGGCTTCATTGGTGCCATGGTTGGTACCAGTTGGGCAGCTTCAATAGTGTCTTAAATTGATTTGTCTGGCAGTTAGTATAGCACAATTCTGCTGTCATTTGGCAGCTGGTATAACACCAATCTTTGTTAACTGTATTTTTGGTTTTGTAAGTGCGTAATTGAATTATTGACAATCTACTGGTTCTGATATGTTGGAGCGATCTGTCATAGATTTGCAGATTAAATAGACAATTTTGTTCTTGCATACAGCTCTTTTAGGACTAATTACAGATTACTGTTGTTTGTGCTATTGGTAATAATTGTGGTGAGAACAGTCTGAATTTTCAGTGTAGGAAATTACAGTTTTCTGTCCTAATTGATTCATAAATGATTTTTTGTTTCTCTTGTGAATTCTGAACAAAAAAGTAGTGAGGTAGTGGGCTGCTTGCAACCAATAGTTGTAATCAAATAATTTTAAGTGCTAGTTTCTGGATTCAATTGTGTATTCCTTTTTTCCATCAACGTTTCGGATCATACTACATGATCCATCATCAGGATGCTAGAGAGAAAAGAGACATGATCCAGCATCCTGATGATGGATCATGTAGTATGATCCGAAACGTTGATGAATAAAAGGAATACACAATTGAATCCAGAAACTAGCACTTAATATTATGGATTGTGGAAATCTAATGGATCTGATCAAATAATTTGTTCCTGAATCGTAACTCATTATTTTGACTTCTGAAAGTAATTCGGTTAATATTTTGTGGAAACAATATTAGAATTGGAATTAAATAACAGATAATATTCTATTCAAGATATTACATACAGAAAGTGCTATGCTATATACAATCCATAATCCTTAAAGATCTGAACAGGAAAACTGATTAACATTGACACCTAATGTGGTGCTTGGTCAAGACATCAATTGTCGAATAGTTGACATATTGTAACCTAAGCTGTAGCATCTATCCTAAGTGACGATGGTGGATCCTTGCATTGCTTGTTTTTGCTCCCTCTTCTGCTCATGACTGGGAGCTGGTATATCTATCATCATTGGTCCAATTTGTTATTGAGAGCATTTGCATATTTGGTTTTATTATCATGCATGTAATCTGAAGCTAACAATCAGCAAGTTACTCTTCATTAATTTATATTTTGCATCATATATTTCACAAAAAATCAGGGGTCGTCATTAGAGTAGAGGTCACAAGTTCTTCATATATGGACAAAAATGGAAGGCTCTCTGTAGGTTCAAAATAAGAAGGTTGTGGAGGGGGCTTCATCCATCTCGATCCTTTCTTTAGCAAAGGATTATTTTGATTTTGATTAGGGTTGGTGGGGGGGGAGTGGCTTTTTGCATTGATTTTTTTTTTTAAAGTTAAACAAAAGGTGGTTAGCTTGCCAAATTTTGCAGAAATGCATTTCTAGGGACAAAATTTGTCTCGGGTTCGCTTGGGTTCCGCAGGGCTGAACCCACAGGCTAGGACTGGAACCCTGCTCAGATCCACAACGGATCAAGTCCGGACTGCAAGCTGGGTTGGAACTGGCACGAGACCTGGCTTCCTAACCCTATGAACTGCTAACATAGAATGTTGGTACAATAATATAAATACTATCCTCAATATAAAGAAGGCTGGGGCCGGAACCCTGCTCAGACAACGGATTGAATCCGGACTATGACTTGGGTTGGAACTGGCACTAGAACTGGCCTCCTACCCCTATGAACCGGTAGCATAGAATGTTGGTACATAAATATGAAAAACTACCCTCAATATAACGAAGGTACCAGTAGGAAATAAATTGCAAAAAATTAAAAAACAGCTGCGCATGTGCAATGAATGGCTAAATGGCAATGAAGTCAAAACCACTTAGTACTTTTTATACAATTTTTAGGATTAAAAGGTTTAACTATGAAATATTGATGAAAAATAACAGCAATACTGCTAGAATATACAAGATGGAATGCCTAGGAATTTTGCAGAAGCAACCATGAAAATAAGAAAAGGTTCTCTAAATAAAACAATAAATATTTACAAAAGTTCTCAAGTTACCCTAATATAATTGCAAATCATTTTTGGTTCATTTTAGATGTCTTTGAGAATATGAAATGAGAGCAATGAAGTTTTTTGCTTTACGTTTTCCCCTTGTAATGCTATATATTATGTAAGACAGGTTGCAATGGCTGAAAAATTAAGGAAAGAGGAAAAAGACACTGGTAGCTTATGCTGTGATTGGGTAAAATAAGAAAGGATGGGATGCATAACAAATATAATAACTTGGCTACAAGTAGGGTAAGGACTTGAGGAAATGATAAATTAGAGGGAGGGACTGATGGTTATAAATTATAATAGAAGCATTGCTTGGGTGTGACTTCGAAGGTTGAAGGGTTTATCAAATGATCCAGTGGTAGACTTAAAAGGATCAAGGGTTTACCTCATCAATTGATGCAGTGGGAGATGTTGAGGAAACAGGCGCAGCTCGTCCAATAAGACTGCAAGTAGGGAAAGCTATGGTTAATAAAACAAATCAGAAAACAATTGAGCAATGATGTTTTTTTTAAATGGTATGGAAAAATGTTTGTGGCTCCTAATAAACTTAGAAGCAATCTCTTGGTGTCTGATTTATCAGAAGATCTATAATTTAGTTAGCATTGGGATTAATTGTTTTCATAATGATAATCTGGTATGCAGCTAAAAGATCTTCAAACAGTTGTGCAGGAAAAGAACATATAGATCAACAATGCAAGCGGAAACAGTAACCAAATAATGAAAGGTGAGGGACAGAGCAAGGCAGTATGCAGTGAGCCCCTCTAAAGTGCCAAGCATTTTTTGTGTAAAATGTCATTGTATGAGATGTGCCTGTAGAGATTGAAGCAAGCTAATAAATTAATACTCCACTAGTAATTATAGAGACAAAAGCGATGTACTCTATATTATTGTTTTTCTAACCATGCATAAACCTGAAATTTGTGTTTCCAATAGGATAGAAAGTAAGAGCATTGGTAGAGATGAACAAAGACAAAACTGGCCAAACAAACTTAAGAAAATAAGCAAGCAATCTTCATCAGTCTGGTGATGGATTGAAATCAACAAAGGAAATCATATCATCCAGTGAAATCAATTTTAAAGTAAAATCAGTACAATTGAACAATAAATAAAGGAAAGCACACACATTTTAGGATTGAAACCATAATCTTAAATTAAATAATATTAAACTTAATGGGTGCACCTGAAATCAATACTGAACTATTGTGGATTTGTCGATGATGTTGTTGCCTTCCTCAAGGTTTCTAAAGTTTCTATGGGGAATTCAAGGAGGATGACTGGCAATGGTTACAACATGTGGCGAAGGTAACACAAAAGTTGATATGACTGTTGGATAATGGTAGTACTAAGGATCATCAAGTGTTGTAGATGCTCCGTGCTCAAAGTTGAAGCTTCTAGGTGAAACAAGTGACCAGAAATGAATTGAGTGGCCTCACATATAGAACTCTGAATGAATTTGAGTAATCTAAATGCATAGAGGTAAGTTTAGGGCAGTGGAAGCCCAAGAGATGACAATGATTGTCCATGCATAAATTTCGCATATTAAGATTTTTTTCGGGGATGCTGCTAGAAATTATGTATCTTTTTGAGCTCTTTGCTATGGTGCAGTTGGATTTCAGTTTCAGTGCCTCCAATTGCAGATTTTGAGCTATTTTTGTGGCAGTACATTCTTGCATTACCAAATCTAAACTTATTACGCACCAAAACAAAGTTGCGACTGATTGATCCTCCTCAGCCTTAGCACTCTGCTTCAGAGATGGCCTATGCTAGCAGATGGCTCTCAGGTCAGCTACCTTCATCATACAAGTGACAAACAACAAATAGAAAACAAGGATCTCATCAATTTACCTGGATCTCTCATGCACTAGATTGGCTTCTGCTGTGACATGAGCTATAAGAAACGCTCGTTTATATGTCAGAAAGAACTGGAAATGCCAGGCTATTTCAGCTCTGCAAAGGCAGTCGATAGACACATTTTGGGTCCACTTAAAGGCATGGTGAATGATTCTGAGCAGGAGGCTGGCTGTGCTGGGTGGATGAGAATACTGTGTATTTTCACAGCACAATTTTCCACCAACATATCTCCGGTCAATCCCCAATGCAGATGGACAATAATCTTCAGCGATTTCCAACAACAAAAATCTTTTCAGCCAACTCAACTATTCCCTTCCAGTTGCCTGCTACTTTGATACCATATAGAATTCAGAGAATGAAATCATAATCTTATTTTTTTGTTCTAAGTTGCCCATATGGGTACACTTACGAGAACTGGGTATGTGTGTGTATATTATATACAAAAAATTAAAAGAAATATATAAAATTGTAAAACTAAATACATTTGATAGCATGATACTTCATCATTGATCAATGCCAAATGCCAAAATGGCAGTGATAAAGATAAAGATTGCATTTACATTTGTCTACATTGGTGCATTACGTCAACAATAGTTGCATTTAATTAACCATGTCTTATGTTTAATTAAATCACATGCATATCATTTTAATCATTATGGCATTGGTTATCAAATCAATTATAATTGAATTAAAATCAAACATATGCATTCATCACCATGTTTGCATTATTTTAATCATAAGCAGAATGAAACATTGTTTATAGCATTAAAGTAACTAAAGCATGTAAAACATAAAAAACATCATCATGTATATATTTGTGCATGTAGCGATACAACAACATAGTCTCAAAAACATAAACATATACAATCAACTCTCATCCATAGGATCATTACTACCAGAGCCCTCTGGGCCTCGACGTGGAGAAGGTCGAGGAATGGAGGAATGCCTATGAGATGTCATAGACTGTGAATGGCTCCTTAAGGAGCTCCACATCTCTATTCCTCGTATAACTCCTCTCAACTCCTGTAGCTCCTATTTAGTTTGAGCTAGCTCACACTACACTTTGTCCAATTGCTCCCGTTCCTCTTTCGCTATCTACAGCTCCACTCTAACTGGATCAAATATATCAACACGTCTCCCTATGTCTTGATGTGGTACATAAGCTACCTACGAGGACGATGGGATACGTGAATCTATAGCCATATCTTTGAGCACGCGACCCACAAAGTCACACCATCCGTCACTGCCAACAACAATATATCAGACATAATAACATCAGTATCATCATGGATATATCATAAAACATACATATATACATAAGAACATATATCACAGTTTCCTTACCTAGGTCTCCCTCTTGCCATCTTGGACCGTAGGCAACTAGAGTTGGTGGTACTATGCCATGGGATGGGGTTGGGGGCATCGATGAGCTACTCTCTCCGCACTCGCGTATGTGTAATCCCCTACTAGGTGGCGGCTCTAAAGCGGCCTTTCGTGGTTGTCTTCTCAAGGGTGTGCCCTCTATCTCCTCCACATCCTCATCTACTCCCTAGCCGTCTCCAATAGGTCCCTCCTAGTCCTCTACTCCAGGCTGGTCATCCTCACTCCCCTCCTCGTCATGGTCCTCCTGCTCCTCATCTCTCTTTGCTTGTGCTCCTAGTCTCACCCAAGGCCCAGGATCACCTATGGGGTAGCTTGTTGGTAAGATGAGCCACATCCCATGATACTCCTGGTGTCTCCGATACTCTTTGAGTGTGCCTGCATCATCAATGTCACCTAGCACCTTTACATCTTGTCCCTCCTTCGCTGTTGAATCAGTATCCTCAATATCATCTGGTGTTGGTGTTGGTGTTGGTGCTGCCCGTGTCTATAGATCAACACCTCTTGGTGCACCCTGTGAGAAACCAAATTGTCTCCTCACTCTATCAAAATAAAAGGGACCAATGTAGCCGTGACGACTCTCCAGAAAGTGATCTCTCTACATACATCTCATTTGCCGTATTGTATCTATCCATAACACCATCCAACGATATGGTCTCCATCTGATATTGGTTGGCTGCAACCAATTGAGGGTCATCCTTCCAGTACAACAAATCTTCCTGCTACCATGCATTGCTCAGTGGATAGTCGAAGACTCATGGATTTGTCGGTACTATCTTGATAGGACATCTAGCGGGCCGCTTGCAGGTAATGTGCTCAAACATCCACACTTGTAGCAATGTGCGTGTGCTCAAGCTCTTCCATTGATAGCGGACATATTTCCCTAACTCATTATACAGATGAGAAAGCATACTCCTCCCCTAAGAGAAGACAGTACGCTGCTGCTCCATGCTCCGAATAACGTGGGTAAGACACTAGGAATTTAGTGCCTCTGCAATCTGGCGTCACCACTACTGCAACTGTGTATTACAAAATCTTCCTGATTGAGGGCACATCCTCAAAAGCGTATAAGAGAAAATCTAGTATATGAGCGTGTAAAAGTTAGCATAGTTTTCTAAAGTTTCAGAAGGGCATTTTAAATGGATTTTCTGCACCATGTGTCTTTGAAACACCCACTACCAGAAACGTCTCAATTTTTTTCCCAATTTTGGGGAAGGCTGGGGACATTTCTTAGGTGTCCTTGCATCCCCTAGACATTGCCACTCTGGGGTGGCACTTTTTTTACCTGACACACATCCCTAGGTTACATAGTACAAAGGTGTCTAGTATTAAGATTTAGATTAGGAATGTTAAAGTTGACATGTTCTTTGATTCTTGTTTCCAATCTAATCTCATATAGAGCTGGTTGAAAATCTTTCTTTGGATGCTATTTAACACCAAAAGCAATAGGCTTCTAGGTTGGATCATGAATGGTGCTGATTTGTCAATTACTAGGTAATTGAAATCGATGTTTAGTGTTTTTGATTAAGGTAAAAACAGGTTTTGATGGGGCCCCGAAACCCATTACAATCAGACAAGGCGCTGCATTATAGAATACATTTAGAGAACAACAGCCCAAAGCCAGCCCCGAGCCAGCACACAGACAACAACCAAAGTGTCGGCTGTCGAAGAGGCCAACACCTTACATCATGAAGTGGATCTCGAAAGAAAAGAGATCCAAAGGGATTTGAAAGCTCCCCAATCAACAATAACTGTGTTTTGACATAGCTCCCTAAACCAAACTTGGACTTTCAATGAAATCATCAAAAGCAACAATAAAAGATGAAAAAAGAAGCAAACATTTATATCTTCGGCTCCCAAATAGCTTTCACCGGAATTGACATCAACACCCATCTCCACCTCAATAGAAGATAGCTCCACCTCAATAGGAGTAGTTAGCGAAAAACCGACAAGCAATAACTTCACCTCCAAAGGAAAAAGGCTCTTGAAGTAGTGGGGAAAAAAGAGGGTCTGAAATCAACAACATCCCCTATCTTGAGAAAATCAGCATCCCTAATCTTCCCCATCCCAACAAACACGAAACCAACTTCCCTAAAGGAGAAGCCACCCCAAGAACAAGCACCATCACTCTGAGAAGACACCTCAAGCAAACAAGGGGCCAAGGGAAGAAGGATATCGGAAGGACAAAAATCATCAAAGCCCCCACTTTTAAGAAAATCCACACCTTCCAAAATCCACTCTGCAACTGCCAAGACACCACCTTCCCATCAAAGAGAATCCTCTCAGAGAGAAGAACCCAATGGAGCAAGAAAGCATATCCACAGGAAAAGAGACCTTGAAGTGATAGAGGAGAACAGAAGGGCTGAAATCATCATAGCTCCCTCTCTTATGAAAGTCAGCACCAGTGATCAACCTCACCTCAACAAATAGGAACCCAACTCTCCCCAAGGAGAAGCCTCCCAAAAACCAAGAACAAGTTGATAGGGGAAACACCTCCTGTAGGAGAAGACCCCAAAGGAGATGAGGAGTAACATAAGGCCTGAAATTGTCAAGGAAACCTAACAAAAGAAAACCAGAGCCAGCTGACATCTCCATCTCAATAGCGAAAAACCCAGAAAACCATAGAAAGGGTCCACCCCAAGTACTACACCAACCACCAACTCCCTGAGAGAGCACAACTAGTGAAAGAGAACCCGTGAAGAGAAGAAGGAAATTAGAGAGGCTAAGATCATCAAAGCCCCCAATCTTATGAAAACCAGAACCAACCAACTTCCCAACCTCTCCAGCCAGGGATCCAACCATCCACAAAGAGATGCCTCCCAAAGAACAAACCTCAGCACAGCAAGAAAACTCCTCCAAAGGAAGAGGGAACCTGAAGAAACAAGGGAGATCAGAAGACCCGAAAACGATGAAGCCCCCCCTCCAATAAAAAAGTCGGTTGTAACCAACATCCCCACTCCATCAAACAGGTAAATCTCTAGCTTTGAAGGAAGATCTCCCAAACTCCACCAGGAACCAGCAGCAGCCAAAAATCTAGAAAGAGCCAGCATCAGAGTGATGGGATGCTCTCGGGAATAGAACTTGACAGAGCAGAAGTCTTCAAAGGCCCCGGTCTCAAAAAATTCCAACTCTGTCAAGTTCACAATCTGACCAGCATAACCAAACACCCAAAAGCCAAAAAAACACCAATACCCAAAAAATAAAGCAATGCTGAAGGAAGAGGTCTTCAGGGCATGGAAAACCCAGACTGAAGAGAGGAAGAAAATTGATGTTCAGTGTTAACGAGAAGTTTATGGGTGAAATGTTTGTAGATGTTTCTTTGGATATGTGGTATTCCTTTTGTCCGTCCCTACATTTGAGTGCTAAGTTTTATGGATGGGAAAACAAACCACTTGGTCAAGGATGGATAGAACTTCATTTTGCATGTCCACAAGTGCAAATCCAATCAATCTTAGGTCCATAATATTCTAGCAAGGAGGATGTTTGAAATAAGCACCTGTATCATTCCCCTCAAGGAAAGAAGTGTCGTTACAGTTACTCCATTTGTTTCAACTTTCAAGTACCATAACAGTGTAGACATCTTCATATAGTTGAAGACAAAGATTTTCAGGGTCTTGGTTAGAGTGGTACAGGCTTTGTTGGCAACCATGTCATCCATTGAGGGAGTCATCCAGCATTTTCTGTCTTTTGCAGACCAATAGCCTCCATAGATGGGAGGTGTGGTCTGAAAATGGGTCAGAAAATGAGTCAAGATGCAGTACAACTCCATTACAAAGAGGATCACAACTTCAAGGAACACTTTTGCTGAATGAAGCAGTTGTTTTACTGCACAAAACTGATTTTGAATGAAACCCCTGGCTCTGATAGGGAGCAATTATGCGACTGCTGGTTCCAAAAATCAGTAATTTTGTAACCACTTTGGCAGTTTTATAACTGTCCAACTGATGAAAGTTACAGTTGTGGACTCTCACATTGAAATGGCTGGTGGCATTCAAAATTCCAAATTTTTCCGCTTCCTCATGTCTTAAAATTTTTGTTCAGTCTTGTAAAATAAGTGAATGGGGGAAGCAATCTCCAGCATCCAAGAGATGAATAGGTTGAAAATTCAGTCAAGAGTGGAAATTTTACTGTAAATAGGTTGTAGCAGAACAGAATGGAGCTGCGGGAGTTAGTTATTGTTACTAAGAGAAAATTGAATGTTTTTGCTTGTTCTTGAGATGCCCAAGATTGTAATTCAGATTGAAGACAGTGGATGAGGAGCCTATTAGACCTCACTTGTTTCTTGCTCATGTTCCTTGTTTATTTGAATGCTATAATATTTCAATCCTCTTTTAAATATGTAATTAGCAAGCGACAGTAGCAAACATCCATCCTAGTTTATGAATTGAAAATATTTTTGATTTGAAGTATGAAAATACTTTATGAATTATGAAATATCTTATCATTAACCATAGCATTATTTTGTTTTTTGGATGGGAACTAGTCAATATGAAATAAATTTAAAGCAGTAATTCTGGGTAAAGTTCCTGAGCTTTTTATTGACTAATATTCTTGTCAGATGCACGTGAATTTTAAATTGGGGAGTGCTGTATGGTCTCTGATTGTGATACTGTATATGCAGTTCTACTATTGGTGTTAGTTAAACCCATTTTTTTCAAGTCATATTTAAGGTATTTGTTTTTTGGCTTCTTTCGGTGCAGAACAGCATTGAATCTTGGGTTGATGTGTGTAGCATGTGACATCATTCTTTTTATATATCTAGCTTTTTTGGGGAGAGACACGGTCAAAGTTGATAATAGATGGGAAATATCACGTCCTGCTGCTATCCTTACAGTGACTGTAATCGGACTCCTAGCATTTTTCCTGTGAGTTTAGTTTACCACCCTGTTTTTTTGTGCAAAGTTTCTTTAATGTATAATATTTTGCATCAATACTTACAATTTAGGTTTTAGAATAGTGTGCAACTTGAAGTATGCATGTAATGAAGCTATTTAGTTGGCTTCTATGCACTGCAGGCTTTGCTTGGCTTTGTGGCCAATCTGGAGATTCTTAACGTTGCCACTTTTGGTAACATCCCTGTCCATTACTTGAGCTTGATTAAAACAGAAACAGCTTTTTAGGTGCACTCAATTATTATGTAACATGTCCTCTTGTTTGAGCACAGGTTTACACTGTAACTACATGCTATAATTGTTTTCTTTTCTTTGTGGCAGTTCACATTATTCATGGTTTTTCTGGTTATAGCTTCATATGTTCTATCATCTGTAAAAATGAAACCAGAGTTGCTTCGCTTGGATTAAATGGATAACTTGCTTGGAATATACAATGAGAAGTAGCTCAAGATTACTTCCTCCTACTACTGCAAGGAAGAATGATGTGAAAGTGTGTCGAAGCCTTAAGGCATGACTTGGGATAACTTGTCCCTTATATTGCAGGTAATACTCACAGAAGTACAAATATGTGACCATAACTTGAAGTCAGTGGTTCACTTTTCATTCTCAGTGACAAGTGTGGATCAGACGCTCCTCCTTCCTCAGTATGCAGGATACTAGATGGTCCTTTTCAACGAAGGATGATTACATGTTGGATTTGTTGCCTTTTACAATAGTAGCCATTGTCTTCACATGTGTGCGAGACCTAGTTTACAAGTCGCAGAAGCTGCTATAATTCCTAATTACTATACTTTTGTGCTCTTCATATCTACCTAGGCGTTTTTCTGGATGGCCTGGCTGACATGGTATCATGCTTTGACATATGGCTGGATTTTCTTGTCAATATGTTGAATGGTTTCCCTCCCATCTTTTATTTTCCTATATTTTTTTGGCTTTTCACTTATTATGCTTCATGACTTTGAGTACTTTTCTTATCCATCTTTCAATAACTTCATTACTAAGGGGGAGCATTTCATAGCTAGCTGCAAATACATGTAGAATTTCATCTTGCAGAAATTTGTCAAACCTAGATATTGGATATGAATTGTTTCTGCCACAAAGCTTTAGGATTTAATAATCGATTTATGTTACATGAACAAAATTGTTGTTTGCTCCTCTACGGCTTCACTCTTCTGGAATAGATGTTCAGTTGTGAAGTATCACTTTAAGGGTTCTTGTAGTAGAGACAGGCCTGGTCTAGATATCAAGGCAGTTAAAAGGATTTCAATAATTAAAAAAGGAATAACGTTAGAAATTTATGTTTATATTGAAAAGATGATACTTCAGCTTAGGAAATTACTTACCAGAAATGACAAGTGGAGAAAATCAATAAGAAAATGATTATTATGATACGAAAGCAAGTTGTTTTGTGATACGATTTTGTTAATTTTTTTTCTCTATTATGTTATTGGTATACATATCCAAGTGTTGAAATAATGAGTGTTAAATGAGTGTTGATATAATGAGGATGGTGTGAAGCGAAATAGCAAGTGCAACCAATAGAGCGAGGAAGGAGATGGTGACTAGGATGAAGCAAAAAGGAGTCACTTAAGGGCATAAATCATGGTGGTGTTTTGTGCAAAAAGAAAATTTGGCCTTTTTTACTAGTGCAAACAAAACCCCTCTAGGACGACACAACAAGAAAGGTTCTTAAAACATGACAGATCAAGGTCAAATCTACAAAAAGGAAATAGCCAGATTATGATAACCCTAAAAGGAAATAGCCAGGGTCAAATCTACAAAAAGGAAATAGCCAGATTATGATAACCCTAAAAGGAAATAGCCAGATTATGGTAACCCTAAGCATTGAAAGAATTTGTATAGGGAAAACATTTGGAAGTGAAGGGGCAATTAAAAAATTGGCCACTTGATAATGCTATGAAGCAATACAATGGTTATTCCCACCAAGACCTTGGACATCAATAGGAACATAACAAAAGAGGGATTTTTTGTAAAATGGGTTGGAAAAAGGTTGGATAGAGAAAATGGAAGAAAAATTAGAGAGATGGGACAATAGTGAATGCTCCTCCAAATGATTTCTTCATTATAGAGTGTTGCACTCTAAACAAGAAAAGGGAGATTATAGGACGTTTGTGCATGATGGAAGATTTGGGGTTCTTCATTAATGATTTGGAACCTAATTTTAACTCAATCGAATAGAAGATGGGAAAGATCCCAACCTAGGTAAGCTTTATAATGTTTTGAGTATTAGAGTAAGGACTCTTAGGGTTCTAGGAGAGGAATTGTGCACCTCTGATAAGCTAGATAAGGATTTATTGGAAGGGACTAATAACTATTATGCAAGAATTTGTGTGCAAAATAGAGATGGATTGAGGGTGATGCGAGTAATTAGAGGTCTTTTCAAAGGCAAGCCGTTGGAACAAAAAGATAGAAATAAAAAGTATATGGCTAAGGGGAGATAGAGTAAGGGGTGGGATTGATCAAATCCTGATAGTCCCAACCGGTGTTGAGAGGGGAGGGGTGAATCAACACCTCTAAAACTTTTTGACTTTAAATTCGGTGAAGTAAACTCACAGCTGAAAGATAATCAGATTTAAACATATAATAATAGTAAACAAACAATCACACAGTGACACTAGATTTATCACGTGGAAACCCGGTTAGGTTAAAAACCACGGTGTGAGGAGATCTCACAAATTTTGTACTCTTCTAGATTACACCTTGTAATGAGCTTTTTCGATTAAAGGATAATAACACACTTCCAGGTGTGACCCAGTTAAGGGATTTGTTACAATAAGGCCGATTAGTGCCTACCTGGTTAAAGGACTTTGAACACCTTACAAGATGCCACCCGGTTAAGGGGTTTGATACAAGGGACCTGTTATAGTCCACCCAAATACTGAGATTTAACTATTGTAGTTGTTAAAAAGTAATAGAAGAATGACCTTTTACAATTGGCTTTGCATAGTCTGATAAGATATCTGTTTGTGCTCAGTTGAGAATCGTCACCGGTCGCCACAGGTGTGTTCTCCTCTACTGTTGTGCTTCTTTGCACACACTTCTTTCTCTTCTCTTTCTGATCTACTCTAGCTTCTTTTGAGCTTTTCAGGTTCACTCTTTTATCTGGCAGAACGAAGACAACTTTTCTTCTCCTCAATCAGAAGAATTTATAGTCTTAGCCCTAATTGCACTTGTTATGCATAACCTAATTACAGATCCTTATTGGATTCATTACTCAGTGGAGTACCAATTCACTGAGGAAACATCCGATGCATGCCCTTGCTTTATTTGCTTTATAAAAAAAGCAGTAGTTACGTGTCAAACAACTTTCTTTCATAGGAGATAACACTTTGTTTAAAAGTCACTGATTTCGGCTTTAAATCCTCCAGATGTGCCTTAAACCGATCACCAGTTTAACTCAAAGACCTCTGGAATTGTCGCAAAAAATCTTGGTCAAGGAGTCGGTTAGAACATGTAGTTTGACTATGACTTCCTTGGTTTACACCGGAGTCATTAATAGATAGGTTGAGATTCTCATGTTGTGAATAGGTAATAGTCCCTTTCCTTGTCTCACCGGTTACACCGTCCTCGGTTGTGTATTGATATCGGTTTGCTGTTGCTTTCCTTGTGTTTGACTACACTGGTTGTAGCCAGGTCCTCGGTTGAAGGTAGAATCCTTCTTTGCTATATTGTATACACTACTTGGTTTTTGAGGCTTTATATGGTGACCGGTGATATTTGCTAACAACCACAACTTCTCGCAAACCATCCTTCTTTCATACAGATCTCCTTGGATCTTTAGACTTTATAGAGATGACAAGTCTCTATATTCTTTTGTCAATCAATGACAACACTAGTATCGGTAGCAGGTTTACCGGTTATCATTTAATGCCAACAATCTCCCCCTTTGGCATTAATGGCAAAACCTTGATGGGCAATCATCACAATATCACCGGATTACTGTGCTTGTATCTTTGTACCATTGCTATTGCTACATTACTGTGCTTGTATCTCTGTACCACTGCTATTGCTATAGTCTTTCGGTTATTGCCAAACTCTCCCCCTTTTTGACAATAATGCCAAAGGCTAGTCAGAGAGACTACCTTTTGCTAATTTGCTCCTCCTAAGAGCAACATTCCTTTTTTATCAGTCCAGAAAATATGAGGTGTTGAAACATAATGAACTGGTGATCACCTTTGCAGGTTTACTGAAGATCATGAAGGGGTATCACCCCTAGTTTACCTCTGAGATACTCAAAAGTACTGTTTGGTAATGGCTTTGTGAAGATATCAACAATTTATTCCTTTGTGGGAACATACTCCAGTGTCACCTCCTTGTCTTGTATCAGCTCTCTCAAGTAATGATACTTGATAGCAATGTGCTTTGTCTTGGAGTGCATAAGAGGGTTCTTGGATATATTAATTGCACTGGTGCTATCACAATAAATAGCTATCGGTTCAAGTATCTGTTATTTAATTCTTTCCAACAGTTGTTTGATCCAGATCACCTGTGTGCAATTGATTGCTGCAGCAACATATTCGGCCCTTATAGTAGATTGAGAAATACAATTCTATTTCTTGCTTGTCCAAGAAACGATTCTTTCACCAAGGAAGAATGCACCACCACTTGTGCTCTTTCTGTCATCAATGTTTCCAGCCCAATCTGCATCATGTATACTTTTACTTTGAATCTCCCTTTGTGCGGAAACCATAATCCATATTCCTCAGTGCTTGAAGATTCTCTTTACTGCTATCAAATGTGTCTCTTTGGGATTTGCAAAGAATCTCGCCACTATGCCAACCGCATGTGCAATGTCCGATCTACTGCGAACAACATACTACAATTTTTCTATCATAAACCGATACATTGTTTCATTCACTTCTTTTGCATCCTCCTCCTTTGATAACTTGAGGTTAGTTATCATTGGGGTTCCAACCGGTTTAGAATCTTCAAGTCCAAAAGTCTTAAAATTTTTTTTTATATACTTGGACTGAGATATAAAGATACATTCTTTTAGCTGATGGACCTATAGTCCAATGAAGAATTTTATGGCGCCTATCATAGACATCTCAAATTATTTCTTCATTTCTTCAGCAAAAGCTTTCCTCATCTTGTCATCTCCACCAAAGATGTCGTCCACAAAGATCTCAGCAATTAGATTTCTATTTTTTCTGATCTTGAGATACATATTGCTGTTGTCCTCGGTTCTTGTGAATCCTATGGTCAGAAGTAAATGCAACCTTTCATACCAAGCCCTTGGAGCTTGCTTAAGCCCATAAAGAGCTTTCTTCAGTTTACGGACCATTCCATCCTGATGTGTAGATGTGAAGCCTTATGGTTGTTCAATGTAGACTTCTTCCTCCAATATTCCATTCAGGAATGCAGACTTAACATCCATCTGGTATACTTTGAATCCTTTGTGAGCAGCATAGGCAAGTAGAATTATCACTCCTTCTAGTCTTGCTACTGTCGCAAAGGTTTCTTCATAGTCTAGTCCAGCTTCCTGGGCATATCCTTTGCAGGGCAATTTTGCCTTATTTTTTATTATTTTCCCATCCTCATTCAACTTGTTCCTATAGACCCACTTGGTCCTTATGACATTCTTGTCCTTTGTTCTTGACACAAGTTCCCATGTGTCATTTTTCTCAATTTGCTCACTTTCTTCCTCCATGGCCTTGACCCAGTTTTTATCTTCTAGAGCTTCCCTTGTTGTTTTGAGCTCTATACAAGAAAGTAAACAAATATTCTCTTTGGCCTTTTTTCTGGTCAAAACATTAGCATGTTTGTCACCAATAATGTTATCAGTAGAGTGATATGTGACATACCTTGAGAGAACCGGGCATTGTTCCTGATCAGGCTCTTCCGGTTGAGCAATTTCTTCACCATAATTTTGAACATTTTCTTCTTCACTGTCCTATGCTCCAGGTGCAATTTCCTGAACCGGGTGTCTATTCATATGGTGTTCTTCTTTGTCTTTAGTAGCTGCTTCATTGAACTCGAAGACATTTCTTTCACTTAGACCTTCAAGACTGTCATGATCATCATGACCGGGCTTCTTATCCAGTTCTGTTCTCTTGTTCAGACACCGATAGGCCTTACTTTTGGTAGAGTAACAAAAAAATGTTCCTTCATCACTCTTGGGATCAAACTTCCTAGAATACATATCTCTTTTGATGTAACATTTACTACCAAAGATTTTGAAGTAGCCTACACTGGGAGTATGCTTAAACCATAGCTCATAAGGAGTCTTATCGGTTCCCTTTTTTACTTGAACTCGGTTGAGTGTGTAGACAACAGTATTGACAACTTCTCTTCATAAGTGATGAGGGAGATCCTTTTGGATCAACAGGGTTCTGACACAATCGATTAGAGTCCCGTTCCTTCTTTCTGCTACTCCATTTTGCTGCAGAGTCCTTGGTGCAGATAGCTGTCTTTTTATTTCATGTTCCTCACAATAGTGAGTGAACTTTTGAGAGGTATATTCACCTCCTTTGTCTGATCTCAGATACTTCAAACTTTTACCGGTCTCTTTTTCCACTCTAGCTTTGTAGATTTTGAACATGTGGAAAGCTTCTGATTTCTCCTTAAGAAAGAAGGTCCACATCATCCTGGAGAAGTCATCTACAAAGAGCATAAAGTACTGGTCTCCATGGTAGCTCTTCATTCTCATTGGTCCACACAGATCAGTGTGTACCAGGTCTAGAACATTCTCAGCAGAGAAGGACTTACTGTTGAAGGATGTTCCGGTCGATTTTCCTAACTGACAATCTTTACAAACACCTTTGATGGGCTTTGTAATCTCAGAAAGTCCTCTTACCATTTTCTTTTTGCTCACTTTGACAATACTGTCAAAGTTTATGTGGTAGAGCCTCTTGTGCCATAACTAGCTGTTGTCTTCTTTGGTCATAAGACATATTTTGCTTGATTCTCCTTTGACTGAGGCTATGAGACAAGCTCCTTCCATTGAGTCTAGGTAGAACATATTACCTTTTCTCTGTCTACCGGTTGCAACATGGGTTCCAGATTGATCATTCACTATACAGGAGCCTTGTCTGATTTCCAACAGGAATCCTTTGTTATTCAGTTGTGTAACACTCATTAATTTGTACTTGAGTCTTTCAACCCAGTACACATCTTCACAGATAACATCATTGCAGAGTGCAATAGAGCCTTTACCTTTAATGGCTTAGGAAGCATTATTTTCGAAGGTAACTGATCCGCTTTCATTGAGCTCCAAACTGATAAACTTGTTCTTGTCACCAGTCATGTGGTGAGTGCATCCACTATCGATGATCCAATCATCGTATTGATGTGACCGTGAGATAAGTGCGATTTCACTTATCACAGGGCTTTCCTCCTTTATTGCCACAAATGCAATTTCTGGATCATTTGAGTCTACAGATTCATCATCTGTGACTTCTTCCTCAGCAAGATAGCATTCCTTGTTTGTTTTGCTCTTGAACCGGTCCCTTTTATATTTATGTTCATTATCAGGACACCTTGCAACAATATGTCCTATCTTGTTGCAAGAGAAACATTTCAAGGGGAGCTTTCCCTTGTATTTCCCTTTCCCTTTGGGGAATCTCCTAATGATGAGTGCTTCAAACTCATCTTGCTCCATCTCCTCTAAGAGAAGATTCTCAACAAGGTTGCAAATCTTATTGGTAGAGCAATTACCGGTTTCTCTTCCCTTTTTGGTGGAAGAGATATTGACAAAGGACTTAAAAGATGCTTCTTGGATGGGTAAGCTATTATCAAAATTACTTAATTCAAAAGCAGACAACTTACCGATCAGGGAGTCTATGGTGACTTAATCTTTGGTCACTGATATGAGCTCTTGAATGACAGAGATCTTGATGGCATGCTGAGGTTTGAGAGTTCTTAGTATTTTGCTAACCACCTCCTCTTCACTGAGCTTTCCTCCAGTGCTTCTGATGGATTTGATCACCTCTTTGATCCGGTTGCTATATTGCTCGATGTCTTCTCCTTCATTCATCCTCATGTCATCATATTTTCCTCTGAGGCTTTCGACCTTGGCTCTTTGAACATTTGGATCTCCTTCATAAACCGTTTGCAACTTGCCCCACATCTAGAAGGCAGAATCAAGATACTCTATCTCAGCATAAACATGATTAGGTAGCGTGCTAGCTATCATGTCCATAGCAGCCGCGTGCTCGGTTTTGATCTTCAGTTGATCAGGTGTCAGTGTGCCAACGGGTTCAGTGTAATCAGTTGTAACATGATTCCAGTACTGATCTCCGGTGGTCTTCATGTACAGCTTCATTCGGCTGCACCACAAAGTAAAGTTTTCCTTTGAAAACTTTGGTCCTTCCTTTCTCATCATCTTGACTATTTCTTTATGTTGTTAAGCAGTAAAGAAAACAAGACTTGGCTCTGATACCAATTGATTGTCCTAACCGGTGCTAAGAGGGGAGGGGTGAATCACGACCTCTAAAACTTCTTGACTTTAAATTCAGTGAAGTAAACTTACAGTTGAAAGATAATCAGATTTAAACATATAATAACAGTAAGCAAATAATCACACAGTGACATCAGATATATCACGTGGAAACCCGATTAGGGTAAAAACCACGGTGTGAGGAGACCTCACAAATTTTGTACTCTTCTAGAGTATGCCCTATAAGGAGCTTTCCTAATTAAAGGATAATAAACACTGCTAGGTGTCACCCGGTTAAGGGATTTGTTACATTAAGGCCAGTTAGTGCCTGCCTGGTTAAAGGACTTTGAACACCTTACAAGATGCTACTCAGTTAGGGATTTGATATAGGAGACCTGTTAGAGTCCACCCAAATACTGAGGTTTAACTATTGTAGTTGCTAGAAAACAATAGAAGAATGACCATTTACAATTGGCTTTGCATAGCATGATAAGATCTCTGTTTGTGCTCAGTTGAGAATCATCACCAATCACCGTAGATGTGTTCTCCTCTATTGTTGTGCTTCTCTGCACACACTTCTTTCTTTTCTTCTCTTTCTGATCTACCCTAGCTTCTTTTGAGCTTTTTAGGTTCACTTTTTTATCTGGCAAAATGAAGGCAATTTTTCTTCTCCTCAATCAGAAGAATATATAAAGTCTTAGCCCTAATTGCACTTGTTATGCATGACCTAATTACAGATCCTTATCGGATTCATTACTTAGTGAAGTATCAGTTCACTGAGGAAACATTTGATGCATGCCATTGCTTTTAGGAATAGTCCCAAGAGATAATTGAGAGGGGGGGGGGGGGTGCGGGGTAGGGTGAATCAGTTATCTACAAGTTTCAATTCTTTATCCAATTAAGTATACTTAAACATAAAGAATAAACACAATGAAAGAACACTTCAACACAACACCAATAATTTTGGTTACGAGGAAACCCAAATAGGTAAAAACTCCGGTGGGAATTGACACCCACTAATATTTTGCACTAGTGTATTATGATCCTTGTTAGAAGATCCTTAACCTTGTTAGGAGTTTCTTTACAATATATTTAGTACAGTAGACTTGGTCAAGGGTCGGACCCTGTTAGGAGTCTTTTACAATTAATCCTGTTAGGGGTGAAGACGCACTGTCCGAGAGCACACTGGTCAAATAGGCGAATGCTACAACCTTCTAAATAATAGATACACATTATATTTGAATTTTGGTAAACTACGCTTTGACCTGCTGTCTGGATCAGTTCCAATGTATAGCACAAATACTTTACTTGGTCACATAGACTTTCTTCTGATGGCTCAACACTTCGCACACTCTACTCTTCTCTTCACAATTAACTCTGAACCATACTCTAGCAATCACAAATGATTGTCTATAAATATCTTTCCTCTAAATGATATAATCAAGTCGGCCTATTAGAACCACCTTGAAATCATGTTAGAGAAACCATAACAAACTCTAATAATAATTCAGTCGGCTCTACTAAGCACGCAACACATTCTGGGACTTGTCCAATAAGATAATTGTAGACACACGCTACACACTGTCGGTTCTACCAAAATAACTGGATCTTTCTCCTCAAGCTGAATTAACTCACGCGATCTTAACCGAACATTACTAACTCTTCTCCAAGCTCTAATCCAAGGGCACATACCGAAATGATAGGCACAACTCCAGAACCAATATAATCTCTATCGGCTCTTCTGAACAAACACAAGAAACTGCTACTAGTGAATATCGACTGCATAACTTCACTTCTACTAATCATCAAACTCTGCGTCCATGAATGTAACATCACTAACATGTCTCCATCACATATCCAAATGCGCAAGGCTCCATGATAACTGTACGGATAACCATTCATAGAACACTGTCTATAACTCTGTCAGGAACACTGCTGACAAAAGCTGCTATATAACTGTCTGTACTAACAGTTAACCTCTACGCCCATGATATCATGCTGATAACATGTCCATGCTACATATAAGTCTTCCACATATGCTACTTACCATATGTTGTCATCAATAACAAACATACAGTCAGTACTGGCTTGCTAGAAAATATCCAACAATTGCTTTATTTGCCTTATAAAGAAAGCAGTAGTTACGTGTCAAGCAACTTTCCTTCATAGGAAATAACGCTTTGTTTTAAAGCCACTGATTTCGGCCTTAAATCCTCTAGACGCGCTTCAAAGCGATCGCCAGTTTAACTCAAAGACCTTCAGAATTTTCTTAGAAAATCTTGGTCAAGGAGTTAGTTAGAACATGTAGTTTGACTATGACTTCCTCGGTTTACAATGGAGTCATTAATAGATCGGTTGAGATTCTCATGCTATGAACAGGTAATAGTCTTTTTCCTTGGCTCACCAGTTACACCATCCTTGATTGCATATTGATACCAGTTTGCTGTTGCTTTCTCTGTGTTTGACTGCACCAGTTGTAGCCAGGTCCTCGGTTGAAGGTAGAATCCTTCTTTGCTATACTGTATACACTACCTAGTTTTTGAGGCTTTATATAGTGACCGGTGGTATTTTCTAACAGCCACAACTTCTACCAAACCATCCTCCTGTCATACAAATCTCCTTGGATCTTTAGACTTTATAGAGATGACAAGTCTCTATATTCTTTTGCCAATCAATGACAACACTAGTACCGGTAGCAGGTTTACCAGTTATCATCACTTAATGCCAACAAATCCAATAGGGAGGAAGGGAACTTTTGATCCTTAGGGAATATTGACAACTTCTTTTTGAAGGATACACGAGCAAATGTCTTGGATATGGAGGGAATAGAGAAAAGTGGAGGGGTGAATGTGTTGGATAAGAGATCTGAAGGCAATAATAAAATCCTCACACCTCATGATATATATAATTAGTGTTAAAAATCCTCATACCTCGTGATATATAGAAAGAAAATCTCAAATATAGAATTAGTGTTAAAAGTGCATACTTCATGATATATTGTAATGGAATAAAAGATTGAAATTTGAGGATGGTGTGAAGCGAACCTACAAGTGCAACAAATAGAGTAAGGAAGGAGATAGTGACTTGGATGAAGCAAAAATGAGACACGTAAAAGGCATAAATCATGGTGTGGTTTGGCATAGAAAGACATTTCAACCTTTTTTACTAGTGTAAACAAAATCCCTCTAGGGCGGTACAACAAGAAAGCTTCTCAAAACATGACAAATCAGGGTCAACTCTACGAAAGGAAGTGATTGGATTATGGTAATCCTAGGAATTGGAGGAATTTGAATAGGGAAAACATTTGGAAGGGAAGGAGCTATTAAAAAATGATCCCCTAATAATGTTACGAAGCAACGCAATATTTATTCCCACAAAGACCTTAGACATCAATCAGAACATACCAAAAGAGGGCTTTTTTAGTAAAATGGTTTGGAAGAAGGCTGGATAGTGAAAATGGAAGAAAAATTGGAGATATGGGACAATAGTGAAATCTCTTTCCAATGGTTTCTTCATTATAGAGTGTTGCACTCTAGGTAAAAAAAGGGAGATTATGGAAGGACTATTGAACAATTCAAATAACTAAGAGGGGGTTGAATCAATTATTAATAAACAATTTCCTTAACCTTAATTAACTTGGTGAATGCTTAAACCAATCAGAAACTTATAACAAATATGAACATGAATGCATATAACATCAAACACTATGAGCACCAAAATTTATGTGGAAACCCAAGATGGGGAAAACCACAAAGAATCTAATTCTCATGAAAAGAACATCGGTTAAGATGACACTAGTTAGTGTGATTTTTACTTGAGAGCTCACTACCCATTTTCTCACCGTAGGTAAGGTTCATTGCCAGTTGGGCTCACTACTCAGAAGTAAATAAGGCTTACTACTAGTATAAAGAGGCTCACTTCCAAAATATAAGAAATGAAAATGAATCCACCATTGAAGTCACTGCCACCAACAATCAACATCACAAGAATGATATAATCATTTGCTATTAGCTATACCAATTCGCATATGTATCAATGCATAGATCTTCCCTTGTCAGATTCACATTCACTTCGCATATTGCTCACATACAAGCATATTGCTCTCTTATACCATGCTATGCTGACATTTAGGTTGGTCTAATACAATTTGAAATAGGTCACACCAAAACATTCTCGTGGTGGTAATGAATAAAAAGTGGACCACCTTGCCCAATTCAACATGTCTTGCTCACAACAATATGCTACACAATCACTGAGATCTTTGGAACCAACGAATAGGATCTATACATTACATTGCAGATACTTGAACCAAAGCACAACCTCTTTCCAGATAGAACCGAACCCAAACAAATGAACCACATTATGTTTCGAGATAAATGGGACTAGCATAGACATGACTAAAGATAAATTTTTACATCACATCATTTGAAGCACACTCTACTAGATCACAAAAGCATCCACTCCACATCTAAGCATAGGATATGTTGACATCAATGACAACCATTAATGACAACAACAATGATAAAATTAGCATCACATTCTAACAATCCCCTCCTTTGTCATTGATGACAATATATATCATTAACAAAGAAAACAACTTGTTGTCAGAAGATATCAACATCAAAATTAAAAAAAACTTTTGTTCTTCTCCCCTTATGATAGTAATGACAAAGGGAAAAAAAATCCCCCTTACTCTGCTCCCACTGAGAGGAAGCCACCAAGCATTGATCTAGAAAAGAACAAGCATGAAATGCACTAGACCAATTCACACACCAGTGCATTTATTGAATACTAGGAAGGGGTAGAACTGTTGGAATTGGTTTTGTAATATTTGTTGACTTTCATTGTTTGTCATTGTTGTCAACATATGTTTCAGATGAAGGCAAATATACTAGTTAACAGGTGATATATAGATGACTGACAGAAGTGTACGACTATTGTACGTTTGTTTTAGAGCACGCAATGATAGGAATACGTACATGGAGGAGTTGTGACCTTATTTCTAAGGTCTCTTGGCTTAATATTACAGATGGAGTGAGTTACATGTGTTTTAGTGAAGATTGGTTACTGAACTGTGATAGTGGACAATGACAAAGTTAGTCTCTGTATTTCTGAGATAACTCTTATGCGAGCATGGTTTGTGACCTGCGAGCTTAAGGCATGATAGAAGAAATATTGGAGAATATTATTTGTGATTATGGAGTTGTTGTATTCGTGATGACATCAGCTAAAGCGTGTGGCCTTGCAAAGACCAATTTGGAGCTAATTGGAGATGTGTAACATGTTGTGAAGATGGCGAGAATGGATTTCGGATCCTAGAGTGTATTTGATGTATTGTAACTATTGTATACTTGTGTAAGTTATCATGTGTATCTTAGCAAGGGTCTATTTAATTATTTAATCATTGGGAAAGTCTTAATTGGCCGACCTACTTGATTATTATAATAGGGTATAAAAAAGAGTTATTTTTGGAGAGTAAAGTGTGGGTATGTATGCAAGTTGGGAGATTGTATTTGTAAAGTCTATTAGATGTAGATTAGCGGTTGTGATTGAGGAACTTCATTGGAACTGATCAAGCAAAGACAATTGCTAGCAGATAGTTCATTGGATTTGATATCTTCTATACAATTGTATTTTAGATAGTGAGTCCTGAAGGTGGATTTAACCTTCTTTGGGCAGTGTGCCTAGGTAGTGAGCCTACCATTTTTCTCTTGACTCCTAACATGGTCTATCCTTTAACATGGAATATGTTCTGTATGCATTAATAAGCTCCTAACATGGCTAAATATTTTAGTAGGGATACTATACTTTCAATACATCATTTGTGGGTGCTAATTCCTATTGAGGTTTTACCTTTAAAAAAGTTTCCTAGACAACAAAATATTGTGTTATGGTGTTGCATTCATTGTGTTTATATTCTGATTAAGTGTTTTGGATTGTAAAATTTAAAGTTTAATATTCTGTCTCACAACTGATTCACCCCCCCTCTCAGTTGTGTTGGTGGACTGATATTCCTAACAATTGGTATCAGAGCAACTGGTCCTCGAAGAGAAAGTTTAACAGTTTGAGGTGATCTTGGAAATGACATTCTATAGGAAGAAAAGTCCAAAGTTTGATCCTGATAATTTTGATAGTTGGAAGAACAAGATGCGAACACATCTGTTGTGTTTGGGTATTGACTACTGGATGATAACAAAGAAAGAAAAGTAGATCAATCTTGAAGATGAATTGGACAGTGCCACTGATGAAGAGAAGAAGTTGTTCTCCCGCAACATGGCTGCAAGGGAAGCATTGATTAGTGCACTCTCTGAAGGTGAATTTACTGAGGTTAAGGACTTAGATTCAACACACAAAATTTGGTCAAGATTGGAAGCACTATATGAAGGAGACAAATTTACTAAACAAACGAAGCTACATAATTGAAAGATAAAGATGGAACCTTTGAGAATGAGAGATGATGAAAATGTTAGAGCATATGTACAGAGGGTTACAGAGGTTGTTATTGGCATTAGAAATTCTAGAGGCACATACAGTGAAGAGGAAGTGATTGCAAAGATCCTTAGATCTTTGACACCTGTGTATAAAACTAAAGTGCAAGAAATAGATAAGATCATACCTTTGACTACAAACTTTAAGAGAGATATTGATTGCCAAATTAACTACCTTTGAGGCTGCAGAACTTGGAGATTCATTACCTAAGCCTAAATCAACATTTAAGGTGATTGTGCATAATGACAAAAGGACTTTATCAAGTCTAGTGAGCAATAGCAGAAATGATTTGCGAGAAGATCTTGGTGAGTATGTTGATGAATAAGAAAAGATACAGGAAGAAGAAAAGAAGTTAGATGAGATTGTGGTCCTGATTGCAAGAAGAGAAAAGAGAGGAAAAGGTAAGTTTAAAGGAAAGCTACCCCTAAAATATTTTTCATGTAATAAGATTGGTCATTTGGCATCTAGATGTCCTACAAGGGTTCCTAAGCATAAACCTAGGTTTCATAGACCTAATTACTCAAAGAATAAAGAATGTTATTATGTTAGTGAATGTGTTTTTGATGATGATGAAATAGACTCTGATGAGATTTGATTTATTGCTATTAAAGATGATGAACTTATTCATGAAAAAAATTCCCTAGTTTCACATGTTGAGAAGAAATCAGAATGGATCATAGATAGTGGTTGTTCACGTGATATGACTGGTGATAAAAATAAGTTTGTTAAACTAACACAATATGATGGTGGTGTTGTTAGATTTGGTGATAATGTTCCTAAGTTTATCATTGGAGTAGGATCGATTTATTTGGATGGTAAGACTAATACTGATGATGTACTACTTGTTGATGGACTTAAACACAATTTGCTAAGTGTTGGACAACTTGTAGACAAGGGTTATCAACTAGAGTTCATTAATGAGAGATGTTCTATCAGAAGATAGTCAAGAGATTTGATTTGCAACTGGTACTAAATCAAAAGGTAATGTATTTGAGTTGAACACATCTAAGGTTTCTTGTTTTGTTGCAAAGATTGATGACAATTGGTTATGACACAAGATTTTGTCATGTGAATTTTGATAATATTGTGAAAGAAAGTATGACAAATGCTATTAGAGACCTACTGAAGATTGTAAAACCATCTAACACCATTTGTAGAGAATGTGTAATGAGGAAATAGACTAAAAAAAACTTTCAAAGCAAATCTTACTTAGATAAAGGGAAGTTAGATTTGGTGCATACTGATCTTTGTGGACCTATAAGAACAAGATCTTATTATGGTGAGAGGTATTTTATACTTTTTGTTGATGATTTCTCTAGGATGATGTGGGTTGCATTTCTTAGAGAAAAGTATGAGGCTTTTGACAAATTTAAGATTTTTAAAGAAAAAGTTGAGAATGAATCTAGTTTAAAGATAAATGTTTGAGGTCAGATAGAGGTGGAGAATTTATTTCAGATATGTTTAATAACTACTGTGAAGAGCATGGTATATATAGACAAACATCAATTCTTAGGACTCCACAATAGAATGAGATTGTAGAGAGAAGAAACAAAACAATTTTAGATGCTGCTAGAACTATGTTGCTGGAAGGAAATGTGTCACATATTCATTGGAGATAAGTTGGTGTTGCTATTTATACTTTGAACAAAATTCAGATCAAAGAAGGTACACGTAAGACTCTTTATGAATTATAGTTTAATCATACTCCTACTATGAAATATTTCAGAATATTTAGAAGTAAATGCTATATCAAAGAGATGATGACATAGGAAAATTTGATGCTAGAAGTGATGAAGAGATCTTTCTTGGTTATTCTACTAAGAGAAAGACTTACAAATGTTTTAATCTAAGATTGAGAAAGATGATTGAAAGTGCTAATGTGAGAATTGATGTGAAGTTTCAAATTTAGGAAAAAGTTAATGATTATAGTTAGAATTGAGATAACAGAGAAATTGTTACAAATCAAGAAGAACCTTTTGAAGTTGATCATGAGATGGAAATATGTTTGAATGACTCTACTGATATTCAAAAGACACCGAGGTATGTAAAGAAGAACCACCCTAAAAATCAAATCATTGGTGATGCTAATAAAGGAATGTTGACAAGGTCTAGATTAATGAATGAAATTTGTTTGATTTCTAAAGTTGAACCTTAAACTATTGATGAAGCTTGTAAGGATGAATCTTTGACTAAAACAATCTAGAAAGAATTGGATCATATAAAGAAAAAACAATACTTGGGAATTAGATCCTAGACCTAAAGACAAGAATGTGATATGAACTAAATGAGTTTTCAGAAATAAGATGAATGAAGAAGGGACATTTTTAAGAAATAAAGAAAGACTTATTTGTAAAGACTACTCTCAAAGTGAAGGCATAGAGTTTGAAGAAACATTTTCTCTTGTTGCTAGGTTGGAAGCAATAAGACTATTTCTTGCTTATGCTGCACATAAGGATTTTAAAGTATATCAGATGGATGTTAAATTTGCATTTCTAAATGGTGATTTTGAGGAAGAAGTTTACATTGAGAAACTTGATGGATTTCCTTTGACAAATAACGAGGATATGGTATGTAAATTGAAGATGATGTTGCAGTATGGACTGAAACAAACACCTAGGGCATGGTATGTGAGATTGGATAAGTATCTATTGAGTCTTGGTTTCAGAAAAGGTAATGCTAATAGTAATTTATATTTAAGAACTAGTAAAGAAGGAACTCTAATAGTTGAAGTTTTTATGGATGGCATTATTTTTTGAGGCAATGATGAGATGAGTAAGAAGTTCTCTAAGGAAATGGAAATGAATTTGAAATGTCAATGATAGGTGAAATGAAATTTTTCCTTGGCTTACAAATTAATCAGATAAAAGATATAATTTTTATTTCTCAGACGAAGTATCTTAAAGATATGTTAAAGAAATTTGGAATGGAAGATTGTAAACCTGTTGGAACACCCATGGTTACTCATTATGAACTTACTAATGTTAATGAAAGTGCAAGTGTTTTTCAGACAAAGTACAAATCAATGATTGGAGGCCTACAATATCTAACCCATACTAGACTTGACAAAGCTAATGCTGTTGGAATTGTGGCAAGATATCAAGCAAATCGTAAAGAGACTCACCTTGATGCTATGAAAAGGATATTCAAATACTTAAAGGGAACACTTGAGTATGGATTATGGTATGAAAAATATGATGATTTTGTGTTACATGCTTATATTGACACTGATTGGGAAAGAAGTGTGGATGAAAGAAAATGTACTAGTGGAGGTGTATTTTACCTTGGGAAAAGATTGATTTCATGGCTAAGTAAGAAGTGGGACTATATAGCTCAGTCTACTGCTGAATCAAAATATGTTGTTGTTGCTATAAACTGCACTCAAATTATTTGGATGAAGCAGATGATGAAAGGCATTGGAATAATTTTTGAAGAACCTGTAGTTATACATTGTGATAACACTAGCACAGTGAATATGTCAAAGAATCTCATTATGCATTCTAAAGAAAAATATATATCAATAAAGTATCATTTCTTAAGAGACAAGGTAATAGAGAAACATATGAGATTGGAATATATCAATACAAAGGAACATATAGAAGACATATTTACAAAACCTTTTCCAAAAGATACCTTTGAATATCTCAAAGGTACACCAGGGGTGAGAGACCCTCCCTGTGAGAATTAATTGATGTAGGAATGCATCATTCTAGTGGTTTTCAAAGCTATATCTCCTCTAGACTTGATGCTTGGATCTACTCCTTAGGGGGAGTGATCACGTGAACATAACATAGCACATTTGGGTGATTTTGCACCCAAGATGAGATAATTAAAGATTGGATAATGAAACTCTTTTCCATTGATGTCAATGTTGGCAAGTGATGTTTTGGGGCACTAGGGATCACTTAAGGGTTGTCATTTATGAAAACACTTATGCTAGAGTGATCACATGTAGAGAGTTTTGGTACTGGAGTCACAGTCATGAAAATGTCTAAGTACATAATCATGATAACAATGTAATGTGGTACAATTTTGGTTAGCAGTGACAGTGTATGATGTATTATGGCTTGCGAAGTTAGTAGAAGGTATTTTGGGATACGTAAGACTTTCAGTTAAGGTCACATGTGTTTTGGTGATCAGATAAGTGAGATACAATGATCTGAAGGTATGTGAAGATAAAGAATCAATGTAATAGGGCACATGAACAGTTGTGATGATTGAGATAAGGATAGTGGATATGGTAATGTGCTAAGTCAGATGGATGAAGTATATTGCTGAAACTTTGGTAATATAAGATCGTCGACTCTATGTTTATCATTTACATAATTTATTATTATGTTTTGTATGGTATTTGTGAAGCTGACTAGATGACAGATTTTGTATAAGTATAGAGTATTTTGTGGAAGCGATTGTAGTGAAGTGATGAGGCGAATCTGAGAGCAGAGAGCAGATGTGAGAGCATTATTTTACAGAGCTATAAGTGAAACTATCTAAGAAAAGGAAGTGCTTGTATTGTTCATTTTTGGAGAACTCTTTGAGATAATTTTTGATTGTAAGAGCTGTATGCTCACCACCTTTAACCATGTGTTTGTATCCACTAACAGGGTTTTGTATTCCTCTAACAAGAAAATGTACTTTGTAATAATTAGCTCCTAACATGGCTATATCTCCTAATAGGGATATAATATCTTAGTGCATAGTTGTGGGTACCATCCCTACTGGGGTTTTCCCTTGGCCAGGGTTTCCTCGAGAACAAATCATGGTGTCATGAGTTATGTGTTATGCTTATATGTTCTTTTCATTTCAACATTGTTATGGTTTATTTATAATTGGTTGAAGTTTAAATTAAAGTGCAGTAATACTGATTCACCCCCCCTCTCAATATTACCTAATCCTAACAATTGGTATTAGAGCTATTGGCCCTTGGAGAGAAAGCCTAAAACTTAAGGGAGATCAGAATGGATTCAAAAAATTTGCAAGAAAACTTTGAAGCAACACTTGAAGATCTAGACAAAGAGAAGGCTGAGAATGACGTATTGAAATTCAAATTAAGAAGAGAAGAAGGTTTCATCAGGAAACTAAAAGAACAACTTGAAACTTCAAGAAGTAAAAAACAAGACCTTATGGACAAGATTAATGAAGATTCAGACAATGATACATCAGATAAAGTAAAGAAGTTGGAGAAAGAAAAAGAGCAAATCAATCTTTCGATGATTAAAGAGATTCAACATGAAAAGGATGCAAGGAACAAAGTTGAAGAGTCACTAAAAGAAGAAAATGAGAAGATAAGACAAATAAAGACTGAACTTGATCACTACAAGGATAAGTGTCAAGAATTGGAGAAGTACAATCAGATCATAAAAGGAGAACTCACTCAATCAAAATTGCACATTGAGAATTTGCACATGAGCAGTGATAAAATTGATGAGCAAAGAGCGAGACAAAAACCTAAACGAGATATGAATAGAGTTGGATTCAATGAAGCAGAATGTTCTAAGACCAATGAAGAAGAAAATAAAGCGAAGATTGAAGAACTACCTACTCATGAAGAACCTAAAAAACATATCAAGCCTTTCAGAGGTAGATGCTTTGGATGCAACAAAGTTGGACACATGAAAAGAGATTGCAGAAGTGAAGGTACCTCTAAACCCTTTACCAACTACTATTATAACTGTTATGATTATGGACACAAGAAAGTAGATTGTTGAAAACTAGATCAGTCTAGGTATAAACAAGATTATGTCAGAGAAGAGTCAACAACCAAGATCACATGCCTCAAATGTAATAAATTTGGGCATACTACAAGGTATTGTAAGCTACAAGTAAATTAGGATATAAAGAGACCTCCTACATGTTACAAATGCAACAACCTTGGAAACATAGCGGAGTTTTGCAGATACAATGGAGAGGACAACAAAAGAGGACCAAGAGAACCAAGAGGACCACCTCCTATGGTTATAAGGAAGAATGTTGGTGATAGTGGTAAAAGTCTTAATGAATATATGAATGAGTTTGAGAATCATTTCAAGAAATCAAAAAGAAAAGAGGATGACAAGATATGGAAGGTGAAAAAATTCAGTAAGGTATTGGTTCAGGGAGAGACAGTAGATGATACTGTGTCTTTGCATGATGAATTCTTTGAGACATCAATCTAGACGGTCGCATGGCTTTAGGGGGAGCATTGGATGCAGATAAAAAAATATATCGAGCCCCTGTGTATGTGGACTAAGATCATGCGAGCTTAGGTATAGTATGTACAAATACTATAGAGTGTGTGGTTGAGAGCGCAACACTGGAGATTCATTTTTCATGTTCGCAAGATTTGTAGTGATTGAACATCATGCGAAGTTGAGATATTTGTGATTAGTGCACTTACTCAACTTGTGAAGGATAAAAAGGCTTGAAAGATATAATTTCTACACTATTTGTTGATCAACGACTAAGGAGAGCAAAGTTGTGAAGTATTTTAGTCATCTAGTAGAGAGATTGTGTGATCACGTGAAGAAAAGTTCCAGATTTTTGCGTGTTAAAGGTATTTAGACTTATACTCTTTGAGAAGTTATGGATGCACGAGTAATATTTGATGTGGTGGATAGACCTAGGTATAAGTTTAAGAGACATCCATTTAAGTCTTGTGAGGATGCTTCAGAAGGAGCATTTTCACAAACCCCTGTTGGCGTGTTGCACGTAGAAGACATTAGGGCATATATACATTGCAAGTATGAAATCATAGGAGATGTAAACATTTATAATGAATTGGATGCAATGATAGAAGTAGATGGGTCAATGGTAGAGGAGTTTAAGCACCTAGAGGATTAGTTTATCATTAAGCTAACCCTACTAGCGGAATTCACTAAAATTGAATGGTTTAAGATTATCCTTAGTACAATCCATGATTAGTTCATATGGATTGGAGAACAATTAGTGAAGATATGTGCATAGATGATTCATGATATAACTGGATTAGACAATGATGGAGCCCTTCCAATAGTAGAAAAGAATATAAGAAAATAGGTGGAAACCCTAACCCATTCAAAGTGGTATAAGAGAGAAATAAAAATTAATGACATATTTCAACAAGATGTTAGGTTGGTGGAAATGATATTGGGCTACAAATTGTTCTATAGAATAAAACCTAACTCTGTATCTGTTGGAGTTATCATGATGGCTTATAGGATGGTTAAATAAAATAAGAAGTACAACCTTTGCAAAGTTCTTGCACAATAGTTTCTAGAGAATGTGAAAGTTATAAAGAAAGACAGGATTAAGGCATTTAGGTTTGGATCACTGTTGGCTCACATGTGCATCCATATTATTCACAAGTTCCCTAGCATGCACCCTAGGGCATGGAAATATAATGTGCCTACTAGAATTTAGATCTCTGAGAGCTACCGAAGACAAGATAAGAACTAGGTAGATGGAGAGTTATTTGGCATGACTAAAATTCTACAAAGGAAGATGAAGGAAAGGTATAGGATACTTGAGGATTTAGTTGAAAAGTATAAGGACACTATCTATATCATGGTTGAAACTGATTGTGTGCGCTTTGAGGCAGTGGAACCTAGAAAGAAATGGTGCTACCCTATGGGGTAGGAAGTCAGTTATGAGATTTTGACCATGCAAGTAGAGCATGTACTGGCAACAAAAATAGACCCTACTGAAGAGAGATGGGGAGCATATAGAGAAAAGTCCAAAAAAGTCAGAGAAGAACAAGAAAAGGTAACAAGAAAAAGAAAGATCAGTAAAATTGTTGAAGATATCACTGCAAAGGTAGGAATCACTAGGGAGTAGTTGAAAAACATAAGAACTAAGATGTATGAAGCATCTTCTAGCATGGCTATTGATGCACTTACTCCTTCTAAGGTAGAGAAAATAGTAAGCCATACACCCGACATAATTGACCTATCACCTACACAAGAGAAGACAAAACAAGAAACTGTACCTATGAACATTCCTAGAAGATCTACAAGATCTACCAAGCAGAGTAGTCCTAAGGAAAAAGAGGTAGAAGTGGAAAAGAAGAAGAAAGAAGAAAAGGTAATTGAGAAAGAAGAGGAGAAAGTAGCACAAAGGGATCCAAAAACTCTATGGAAGCCAGATCTTAAATCACTGCAGAAAAGAGAATTGAAAGATGGAAATTTAAAGATAATAGACATATACTATGAAATATATGATTCTCAGAACCAAGCAATCATTGAAGATAATATCATTAAGTATCTATTGACTTTTAAGAAAAATCTATTAGAAATAGAAGGAAGTATCCCTAAGGAACTATTTAGTAAACCGGAGATCAGAAAGCAGTTGGCACAATCAAAAGATGAGAACATAAGGAACAAAGCTATTGAGGACATGTTACCTATTGTCTCAATACAAGAAAGGGAGAGGATAATAAATGAATTGAAATCCCTATTGAGGACCAAGGCTAGATTGGTAAAATTCATGGCTAGGAAATATGATGAAGTAATTGAGGACACTCAAAAGGCACTAGATCAAATCCTAATGAGTGATATGCCAAAGAAGACCTCACCTCCCAAGGTTACCAAGCCTACATCTTTGGGATTGGGAGAAAGTTGCAAGGTAGTAGAAGAAAGCGAAGCTAGCATGCAACCAGACTTCTTTGTCTCTGGTATATGTGTGACCCTTGACACTTTTCATGATGGAAATGATCCATTTCTAGATAATTTGGATAGTGCGATGGAAGTTGAAGTACAAAGACATATAGAGGAGGATAAAATAGAGGAGAAACATGAAGAGAAGCTACAGGAGAAGGAAATACAAAAAGAAGAAAGGAAGGAAGAAGAGACTAGAACATAGAAATTAGTTGAGGTTAGAATGCAACAAAAGAAAGAACCTTACACCTCGTCTACTCTATTGTTGTCAAGTATGGCCAAACTAGTGAGTGTTGATGTAGAGAGCATGGATGAGGATAAGCTCATGAGGCTATCTTTCATGGATTTTTCTAAGGAAAAAGAAAGATCAGTACAAAAAGGAGATAAAAGAGTAAAGGTAATGACTAGAGAGGTAGAAACAATAAATAAATTACTCCCTACACCTATTGATTTTCAAGGTAAGGATGAAGCAGAGAACTTAGGCATGTCATTGGATAGCTTTGACATTCACTTTTAGTAATTGCTGAAGACTGTAGAAGATAAGGCAGAGAAGAGGTTCTTGGAGAAAAAATTGAGAGAAGTCTGTTAGTCCATCTCATGGGACTTAGACATTCTCAAAGCTACTACTCTTAAGGCTAAGAGTTGTGTAGCACAAGGTAGACATATTTATAGTTACTGCATAATTCCTTGCAGACATATGAAAAATATTGAAGAAATTATAGCCAAGGATAGGGCCACTCTTGATAGTCTGATGGACTGTTGTGAAACATCTTCAATAACTATGATTGAAATGGATAAAAAAGCATCCAAGCTTTTGGATAAAATCAATGCATTGGAAATAGAGAAATGGAGTGTGGTAGACAGATTTGGCTTGTTGAAGAGCCTAATAACCCCAAAACTTTCAATGCTTGAAACTCATCTAACAGAGATGGAAAAGGTAGAAGGATCAATGTCTAAAGCTATACCTACTGAGCTTAAGGCAGCAGAGACAACATCATATGCACTGAATGGATTGATCCATGTCAGTGAGATTTTGATCAAGTCATGGGGTGAGGAAGTGAAGACCTTGGAAAACTCTTTCCAAGATATCTTAAAACTGGTGAGTAAGAACTAAATATTTTTGTGCTTAGAAAGTTTTGAAAATTTTGAAGTACCTTTGCCATTGATGTCAAAGGGAGAGGAAGAGAAGAGAAAAATGAAGAGAGGAAGATTAGAGAAGAGAGGAAGAGAAGAGAAGAGGAAGAGAAGAGTAAAATAAAAGAAAATAAAAAAAAGAGAAAAAGATAAAAATAACAAAAAAAATATGTATATAAGTAGAAGGGAGATAGTGCTTAAACACTTAGTCATTTTTAGCTAAGTGTTTCCATCAATGCCAAAGGGAGATATTGTTGGCAAGTGATATTTTGGGGCACGATGGATCACTTAAGGGTTTCCATTTATGGAAACATTTATGCTAGAGTGATCGCATGCAGAGAGTTTTGGTACTGGAGTCAGTCATGAAAATGACTAAGTACAGAATCAGGATAACAGTGTACTGTGGTACAATTTTGGTTAGTGATGACAGTGTATGATGTATTATGGCTCACAAAGTTAGTAGAAGGTATTTTGGGATATGTAGGACCTTCAGTTAATGTCACATGTGTTTTGGTGATCAAACATGTGAGATACGATGATCTGAAGGTATGGGAAGACGGAGAATTAGTGTAGTAGGGCACACAAACAATTGCGATGATTGAGAGAAGGATAGTGGATATGGTAACCTGCTAAGTCATATGGATGAAGTATATTGCTGAAACTTTTGGTAATATAAGATCATTGACTCTATGTTTATCATTTACATAATTTATTATTATGTTTTGTATGGTATTTGTGAAGCTGACTGGATGACAGATTTTGTGTAAGTATAGAGTATTTTGTGGAAGTGATTGTAGTGAAGTGATGATGAAGTGAAGATGCAAATATGAGAGAAGAGAGTAGATGTGAGACAGAGCTATAAATAGAACTATCTAAGAAAAGGAAGTGCTTGTAATGTTCATTTTTGGAGAACTCTTTGGGACAGTTTTTGATTGTAAGAGTTGTATGCTCACCACCTTTAACTAGGTGTTTGTATCCCCTAAAAAGGTTTTGTATTCCTTTAACAAGGAAATGTACTATGTAATAATCAACTCCTAATAGGGATAGATCTCATAACAGGGATATAATATTTTAGTGCATAGTTGTAGGTACCATCCCCACTGGGGTTTTCCCTTGGCCAAGGTTTCCTCAAGAACAAATCATGGTGTCATGAGTTATGTGTTATGCTTATATGTTCTTTTCATTTCAGCATTGTTATGGTTTATTTATAATTGGTTGAAGTTTAAATTAAAGTGCAGTAATATTGATTCACCCCCCCTCTCAGTATTACCTAATTCTAATAGTCAAAGGGGTACATATTCAGTGAAAATCCCTACTATTTTAGGGGAGAGATTTTGAGAAGATTGTGTTGAGGATATTGAGAAAGTTGTATTGAGATGGGTACTTTTAGGTTGATGGATTTTATCATATGTTTCCATCAATGCCAAAGGGGGAGATTGTTGGAATTGGTTTTGTAATATGTGTCGACTCTCATTATTTTTCATTGCTATCAACATATGTTTCAGATGAAGGCAGGCAGACTAGTTAACAAGTGATATATGGATGACTGATAGAAGTGTACGACTACTGTATAGTTGTTTTAGAGCATGGAAAGATAAGAATGTGTACATGAATGATTTGTGAACCTTATTTATAAGGTCTCTTGGCTTAATATTGCAGATGGAGTGAGTTATAGTTGTTTTAGTGAAGAATGGTTACTGAAATGTGACAATGGACAGTGACAGAGTTAGTCTCTGTATTTCTAAAATAACTCTTATGCTTTGCATGATTTGTAACCTATGAGCTTAAGGAGTGATAAAAGACATATTGGAGAATATTATTTGTGATTATGGAGTTGATGTGTTTTTGGTGACATTAGCTGAAGCACGTGGTCTTGTGAAGACCTATTTGGAGACAACTAGAGATGTGTAACGCATTGTAAAGATGAAGAGCATGGATTTTAGATCCTAGAGTGTATTTGATGTATTGTAACTATTGTATACTTGTGTAAAGTATCATGTGCATCTTATCAAGGTTCTATTTAATTATTTAATCATTGGAGAAGTCTTAATTGGCTGACCTAATTGATTATTGTAATAGGGTATAAAGAAGAGTTATTTTTGGAGAATAAAGTGTGGGTATGTATGCAAGTTGCGAGCTTGTATTTGTAAATTTTTCTAGATGTAGAGAAGAGGTTGTGATTGAGGAAATTCATTGGAATTGATCAAGAAAAGACAATTGCTAGCAGATAGTTCATTTGATTGTATATCTTCTATACAATTGTATTTCAGACAGTGAGTCCTGAAGGTGGATTTAACCTTCTTTGGGTAGTGTGCTTGGGCAGTGAGCCTACCATTTTTCTCTTGACTTCTAACAAGGTCTATCCTTTAACAAAGACTATATATTGTATGCATTAATAATCTCCTAACAGGGCTAAATCTTTTAGCAGGGATACTATACTTTCAGTACATCATTTGTTGGTGCTAATTCCCACTGGGATTTTACCTTCAACAAGGTTTCCTCGACAACACAATATTGTGTTATGGTGTTGCAATTGTGTTGATATTTTGATTAAGTGTTTTAGATTATAAAGTTTAAAGTTCAATATTATGTCTCACAACTAATTCACCCCCCCTCTCATTGGTGTTGGTGAATTATTATTCCTAACAAGAACTCCCATCTTTTGCCCGATATACTCAAAAGTACTCTTGCACAATGGTTTCATAAAGATATCAACAATTTTCTCCTTTGTAGGTACATATTCAAGAACCTCATTTTCCATCTTCTCTATTAAGAAATGATATTTGATATATATATGTTTTATTCTAGAATGTTGCACTAGATTCTTAGAAATATTTATAGTACTAGTATTATCACACAAAAATGAGATCGGTTCATCAAATGTTATACCAATATCCTTCAAATTTGGTTTCATCCACAATAATTGAGTATGACACAAGAATGTTTCAATGCATTTTGATTCACTAGTAGATAATGATATAGAATCTTTCTTCTTTCTTGGCCGAGAAACCAATCAGGAGTTAAGAAAATAAGCTCCACCACCAGTACTCCACTAGTTATCAATACATCTGACCCAATCATCATTAGTATAAGTTGTCAGAGTAAAATATGAACCTTTTGGATACCATAATGCAAAATATTATGCACCCTTAAAATATCTAAAGATTCTCTTAACTGTCATAAGATGTGACTCCTTCAGTTCTTGCTAAAATACGTCTACTAAGCATACAACATACATAAAATATGATCTAGTAGTAGTCAAATACAATAATCCTCCAATCATTAATTTGTACTTGCATCAACTTTCAGTGAATCATCTTCTTTAGTTAACTTACATTTGGTAACAATATTACATGCCAGTTTAGAACTCTCCAAACAAAACTTATTCAATAAATCTATAGTATACTTAGACTGAGAAATGAAATTCCTTTACTATTCTGATTTACCTACAATTCAAGGAAGAAATTCAAATCACCAATCATAGACATCTCAAATTCTTTCTACATCTCTGCAAATTTTATGCACAAATCATATTTTCCTTAAAAAATTATGTCATCAACATAAACCACAACAATTAAGATCTAATATGAATAAAATCCATAATAAAAATTACTATTAGCAGATCCTTTCTAAAATCTTCATCCAATTAGGTACTTATCCAATCTTCCATACCAGACTCTAGGTGCTTGCTTCAATCCATACAATATTTTGTTCAACTTGTGAACAACATCTAGATCCTTTATAGACTTGAATCCCTCCAGTTATTCAATGTAGACTTCTTTCTTCAATTCTCCATTCAAGAATGTTGAGTTAACATCCATCTGCTAAACTTTGAAATCTTTAAATGCTGCAATGTCTAGAAATATATGGATCGCCTCTATCTGGGAAACTAGAGCATAAGTTTCATCAAAACCAAAAACTTTACTATGAGTGTAACTCTTGTAAACTAATCTTGGCCTTTTTCTCATTACCATTCCATTTCCATCCATCTTGCTATGAAATACCCATTTTGTACCAATCACATTATTCTCAGCCAGTTTAGACACAAGTTCCCAAGTCTGATTCTTCTTTATCTAATCATGTTTTTCTTCCATTGTTCTTACCCAGTTCTGATCATTACATGCTTATTTCACAATTTTAAGTTCAATCTTTGAGAGTAGACATATAACACTTTCTCTTGAACAAATCTACTTCTCGCAATGATACATTTGTTCTTATCTCCTATAATTTGATTCTCTGGATGATTTCTCTATACAAACCTTAGGGTTTTAGTTGTATACGTTGGAGCCTTCTTTGTCTCTTCTTCTTCTTCTTCTTTTTTGTCTTCTTTTCCTTTATAATCTATATCAGATTCATAATCAAAGTATTTTTCAAGAGTTTTCTGAACATCTTCATCAACCTTCACATTTACACTTTCAACTATCTCTTTTAGTCTTTTGTTGTAACACCATTATGATTTTCTCTTTGTAGAATATCCCAAAAATATTTCTTCATCAACTTTGTTGTCAAAATTTCCAAGATTGTCTTCATCTCTCTAAATGTAGCACCTGCTTGCAAAAATATTGAAGTATTTCACTATAGGTATCATTTCATGTCTTAGCTCATATGGTATCTTATCATACTTCTTCCGGTAAAGAACTTTGTTAAGTGTGCACATAGTTGTATGTATTTCTTCTCTCTATAAAATTCTCATAAACATGCTTCTTTGATCACGACCCTTGGTGCTTCCTGCACTACATGATTCATCCTTGCTACTACACCATTTTGTTGTGCTAGGGGCTGATAAATGTCTTTTAATGCCATGTTTCTAAAAAATTTATTAAATTGATAAGAAGTAAACTCTCCTCCTCTATCAGATCTCAAAAAGTTAATCAACTCTTATTTTAAATATTTTTAACTTCTCAAATGCTTCTGATTTCTCTCTTAAAAAAGAAACCTAAGATAATCTGGAATAGTCATCAATATAAAGTATGAAAAATATCTCACCTTGTAAGCTTCTTGTTCTAGTAGGACCACATAGGTTAGTATGCACAAGATCCAACAAACTGATAGACGAATGATCTTTTTCATTGAATGATTCTCTTGTCTTCTTTCTTTCAAAACATCCCTTGTAGATAATGTTTTTTGGTTTATACAATCTTGGTAAATTTATTACTACACTTGATGAACTTATCCTTATCAAATTCTCAAAATTGATGTGACACACCCCCTAGTGCTAAAGCCAATTGTCATTAGTCTGAGATAAAATAAAATAACTCTCTGTAGCTCCCTCAAGTTAATACATGTTCCTTCTTGTTTTTTGCTAACTACAATAATAGTTTCAGAATTCTTTCAGACCTCACAACCTTTATTTTTAAACACAAAATCATAGACAATTTTACACATCTGTCCAAAATTAAAAGATTATGACACAAACCCTTCATATAGTAGACCTTGTCAATGTTATGCTTTCCATCAAATGTAATAAAACTAGTTCCAACATTATAAGTTTCCTTATCATCACCAAATCTAACAGGACCACCATCATATTTCTCAAGTTTCACAAATTTCCTTTTATCACTTGTCAAATGATTAGAACATCCACTATCAATCAACCATTCATTCTTATTCCTTCTAACAGACAATGCAATCCCAATATTATCATCAAATTTTGGGAAAATGTTAGAAATATTATATCTAAGATTTTCTTGTTTTTCCAAAAATAAATAGTCGTCTTGATTTGATTCATCATCTGATATACTAGCATCTTCATTAACATAGTAGACCTTCTTATTGAACTACTTAAACTTCTATCGATTATCCTTTTCTGAATACTTAGTTGCTAAATGACCATTTTTTCCATATCTAAAGCATTTAAGGGGTAACATACCTTTGTATTTACCAATAGCTTTCTTAAGGTTCCATACAAACTTTTCTTCTATCTCATTCAAATCATCATCATCTGAATCTTCTTGTCTCTTTGTAGATTTAATGGTTGTCTCAAATCTATTCTTATATTTTTTGTATTTTCTCAACTTAAACGCAGTTAGGGTGCTAAACTGTTACAAGTAGTGGTTGTCGTTGCACCAAAAGATCGACCTGTTAATGTCCGATACAACCACTAGACTTATAGAAGAAACAAGAGGCGGTTAAGCCATGTCATGAATCTCAAGGGGGGCGCTGACCATTTTTGCAACAATCTCCCCCTCAGCGTTACCCAAGAGGATTCGAACCTATGACCAAGCTCTGATACCACTTGTTACAAGTAGTGGTTGCCATTACACCAAAAGATCGACCTGTTAATGCCTGATACAACCACTAGACTTATAGAAGAAATAGGAGGTAGTTAAGCCATGTCATGAATCTCGAGGGGAGCGCTAACCATTTTTCCAACATAAACACTATTCTCTAGTAAAGTCCTTTGGATCATAAACTTCCTCAATAGATGAGATCTAGTCTTTGTAGGTCTTCGGTAAGGTCATCAAGATCTTCTCCATCACATATTCATAAAAAATAATATCTCCTTGATTCTTGACTTTATTCTTAACACTATCAACCCTCTAAAATTAGCTTGCAATATCTTCACCTTCATCCATTCTCAGATTCTCATATTGATGCTTAGCTGTTAGCTTCTTAGATAACCCGACTCTATCAGTTCCTTCATAGATCTCTTTCAAATTTTCCCAAACTTCAAAATTAGTATTCAATTAAATAACCTTAGTCAACTCAATTTTTGATAAAGCACTAAACATTGTATACCTTCCTTTCTCATTCTCCTCATAGGCTAAAATTTCATCTTGAGTAGTAGGGCCATTCTAAGGTGCAACATACTTTGTCTTCATAGCTTTCCAAATATTGTAACCGATAGAAATCATGTATCCTCTCATCTGCACTTTCATGTAACTGTAATCAGACCCATCAACATGGAAATAGTTAATTTGTGTGCCATCGAATCTACCTCAAGTGGTTAAGCTGTCTCTAAGGAACCAAAGCTCTGATACCAATTATTGAACAATCCAAATAACTGAGAGGAGGGGGAGGGGTTGAATCAGTAATTATCAAATAATTTCTTTAACATTAAATTAATCTGATGAATATTTAAACCAATCAAAAATTTATAACCGATATGAAAATCTTAGCATAAAACATCAAACACTATAAACACCAAAATTTACATGGAAACCCAAGATGGAAAAAACCATAAAGAAGCTAATTCTCATGAAAAGAACATTAGTTAAGGTGGATTTTGTAAGGGCTCACTGTCAGTTTTTTCACTGCAAGTAAGGCTCACTACCAGTTGGGCTAACTACCTAGAAGTAAATAAGGCTCACTTCCAAAATATAAGAAATGAAAATGATTCCATCACTGAAGCCACTATCAACAACAATCAACAACACATAAATGATATAACAGTTTGCTACTGGTTGCACCAACTCACATATGTATCAATGCACAAATCTTCCCTTGTTAGATTCACATTTGTTAAGAGATAGCTTCATTCGTATTGTTTTATATATATATATATATATATATATATATATATATATATATATATATATATATATATATATATATATATATATATTATACAATGTTAATAATGAAGAGTTGTGATATTTATATGATATTATTATCATTATTATATTATTAATATAGTAATGATAATATTATAATGCAATGATATATATTATATTATTGTAGTTAATTATATATTTATGTTAATTATGGTTATAGTAGACAATTATGGTTATTACCATAATTGTCATATTATTATATGGTCATGACTCTTCAAGACGTGACTATTCAAAAGATATAAATATATATCAATGGCTGGTGAAAAGATCAATCACAATGGTAATCTATTTCACTACAGCAGTCACATATATTCTCTATAGGACGATCCAGATTTCACAACATGGTATCAGAGCCTAACCTATAAGAGAATAAAATATATTCACAAACAATCGGTGATAAATTGGCAACGATATTGGTGACAAAATTTCCTATATGTTCTCAGCCTAAACTTTTAGAAATTAATATTTGGGATGTATGCATAAGGCAAGTCTGAAGATTATTAAACCTAGAGGTGCAAAGTCTTGAATTAAATATTTGGAAAGAGACTATAGTTATCGGGCCTTCATACTTGGAGGAGCCTACACTTTAGTTTAAGATATATTGTCGGGATTTACAATCTCTGCATGACAATAATAATTGTGTGAAGATGAAACACGGGGGAAGAATTTCCTATACTGGTGCATTTCAATCCTTGGGGCATTCAAAGATTATTCAATAAAAATCTTCAGATTCCAGACGATTATAAACATCTCAGGGAACAAAGGAAGGAATTCATTTTTACGGATGGAACAAAATAAATAAATAAAGAATGTGGATTAAAGTGAGATGGTAACAGGGAATATGATCTAAGAAATAATAGAGAATTAATGTTTAAAGCCAGCAACAGACCGTATAATCTCAGCGATAACCAAGGGATATTGTAACATTCATATGCACAGTAGAGGCGATAAAACCATCAGTAGGGACAGTGGTATGTATAGCCAAGTAAACAGTGATCAAGAGGAAAGGAAAGGATATGCTCAGGAATAATATCGAACAGGACAGTACGTCCATGTCAATAAACATTAGAAGAAAATATAATTGAGTTTAAAACAATAAAAAATGATCATTAGCGTATCTCAAGACTTGACTTGGACTAGCGATAAGAAAGAAATGAACACATGTGTTATGGAAAGACACGATGATAAAAGGGTACCGACTACAAGGATGTCTTACGAAGCCAACAAGAGGTAGAAAGCAGTATGTTAAGCGGTAACGATAGAAGAAATCATGACAAAGGGAGTAACCAAATGAAGCTAAGATTATAATAAACCGATCTATACTATGATAGCAGTTAGTAGTAGTATTAAAAGTTGTTCGATTGAGAATGCAAATCTCATCACTCACCCAAGAGGTGTGATCTTTTAGAGGAGGACATGTCTCTTACTCATGCAAAGGTGGGAACTATTTGATTGTCAAAGTATACAATAAAAGCCAAGACTTTCATCTAAGGATTCCACTTTCTGACTATTACTTATTCTCTTTCATCCTATTTGGATCTGCTAAGATTGGGCACTTGCCTTATTGGCAAATCTGGTTCAAGCATCTAAATATAAATCAGAGCCAACACCTTTATTGTTGCAAATTCATAAAGACAAATCAGACATTATACTATATCGCTATGAGCTATATCATATGTATTTTTACATATTCAATAAGATAAATCAAGAGCAGAAAATCAATCTTCGTTGTAAGCAATTGGGAAGATAATTACATATATACAAGTGTTGAATCAGAGATAGAAGTGATATTGCCCTTATATATATCATATCAATTGGATAACATAATAACTATCTTTAAAAGTGATATCATAAACTATTATTCTTACTTCAATCATTATCATTTTTAAGTAAAGGAGTCCCTTGCAATTGATTATTGAACGTTAATTGTTCCTATTTTATAAGGTAAAATACAAGGGGACATTACAATCACAGATCATAACAGTGATCTCTGACAGCAAAACAAGTGATATAAGGTGAAATGATATATGATAAATATCAGTAATATTGTTCATGAAGATTGTTCCATAAATCATATATCTGTGACAAGAGATACAGATTACGGAAACAGTGGTCATTCCTGACATTGAGGAGAACTGCAAACACCAATTTGATAATCATGATCAAATAGATACCTCCACTCATTGGGGAAGACAAAAAGAAGGATATAGTTGGTTGCCATCATGAGAAAACAAGATATTCTAAGAGAATAGAATGTGAAAGAATTTGGTAGGATGTATTAACTTAAGTATGAAGCGAAGTTGACGCATCCTCAATTCTTGTGAGATATATTGATATCAAGTACGAAGGGTACGATTAAGAAGAAAGGATATAAGACAAGTTATTTTTGTCTTATTCATTAAAGAACAGTTAGCATATAATTAGATACTGATAATGTATGAAGTCAACATCTAATCGGTAGTTATCATAATAAGATGTGATTTGTAAAGAAGAAAATTAACATACGGATCAGAATAAAACCAATATGTGATGAAGAAGGATGCTAGGTATGAGTATCATATTAATGGGCCCACCTTACGAAAAGAAATATTTGAAACTTAAGTTTCAAGACAAAAGCATATAAAATTCAGATTCAGAGAAAGTCTGACATTTTTCAAGAGGTCAAGAAGTTGATGAACTTGAGCTTCAGAGGGAGAATATGGTTCAGTTAACTTGTGACAATCTCAATCGTATTGATTAAGAGGGAGTTCACAATTGAAGGTAAAACAAATCTAAGATTATAATAGTGGGAACTTGTGGATAGAATCATCGATGAGATGCACGTGGATAGAATACTAGAGGTCTTTATTATCTTCTCTCAAGTCCAAGAGGGAGTGTTAATATTGTGGCCTTGGGAAAGATCAAAATGCATCTTATGCTAGCCAATGTAACCTTATGACTATTCAGATTATTCGTATTGGTTCTCTCAGGAAGGAAAGTATGAAATGACATCCTACAGTGACACCGAATTGAGTATATAAACAGGGAATGCCTTCGTGATAGATGGAGAAGTTAAAAGATCTGCATTAGTGACATTTGAGGATCTTGATTGAGAGGGAGTAAACCATGTTTTGTTGGTTCTCTAGTAATCAAGAAATTATAGCAGACACTTATGGTTATTACCATGTGAGAAGGTTATATGTCAGAAAAAGAAGCTAGAAAATCAAATTAAGTTGGCACCTCAAGATCTTGGTCATACAAATTCAGAGGGAGTATAACATGTCAAGATGGTGTATACTTTGAATTTCGAGGATCTTGATTGAGAGGGAGTAAACCATGTTTTGTTGGTTCTCTAGTAATCAAGAAATTATAGCAGACAATTATGGTTATTACCATGTGAGAAGGTTATATGTCAGAAAAAGAAGCTAGAAAATCAAATTAAGTTGGCACCTTAGGATCTTGGTCATACAAATTCAGAGGGAGTATAACATGTCAAGATGGTGTATACTTTGAATTCACCAAGACTATGAGATCGTGCATACAATTGTAATTCAGTGGAGGTACATCCTCACTAAAGAACAAACAACCGATACTCTTACCAAGCGTCTTGCTAGAAAGAAGATTGTGTACCTTCAGATAACCTTGGTATGTTGAGGAATAAAGCCTTATTAGGTGAAAAGAAGGTATCCTGAACGCTATGTTATTACTTGTTGTGCTTTAACTATATCGTGGTTAGACAACATTAAGTTATTGGTTTCAAACTATCATGATGTGCTATGTTCATGGCTAGACAACATTGAGTTGTTGTTTTTAAATTGTCATGACTGAGAGTTTGATTTCCACTCTTTGGATGAACCAAAGTGGATCCACCCTTTGAGAAGAGTCAAAGTGACTCTATGGGTTTTTTATTCATGAATAAATATAAAAAAAATGTGTATATTGCAATATTGTGTAAAATGATCATTTGTGTGTGGGTTAACATTTCAAGGTGACGATCTTGTAAATGGTTAACCAAAGTGTCAAGATAGACTACTTAATTGTGTCCCGACTGTGCGGAGATCTTGACTCTTGTTATTACTAGATGTGTAATAATGAAATCATATCATGATAGACTACTTAATTGTGTGTCTTGACTGTGCGGAGATCATGATATTCAAGTCTATTTTCATGACGAGACTACATTAACTTGTGCGTCCCGAAATGGCCGATGTCATGATAAATTTTTGATATTTAATACTCACTCGCTAGGAGGGAGTGTTAAGAGATAGCTTCATTCGTATATATATATATATATATATATATATATATATATATATATATATATATATATATATATATATATATATATATATATATATATATATATATATATATATATATATATATATATATATATATATATATATATATATATATATATTATACAATGTTAATAATGAAGAGTTGTGATATTTATATTATATTATTATCATTATTATATTGTTAATATAGTTAATGATAATATTATAATGCAATGATATATATTATATTATTGTAGTTAATTATATATTTATGTTAATTATGGTTGTAGTAGACAATTATGGTTATTACCATAATTGTCATATTATTATATGGTCATGACTCTTCAAGACGTGACTATTCAAAAGATATAAATATATATCAATGGCTGGTGAAAAGATCAATCACAATGGTAATCTATTTCACTACAACAGTCACATATATTCTCTATAGGACGATCCAGATTTCACAACAACATTCACTTCACATATTGATCGCATAGAAGCATCATACCACATCAAGTAGAAACATCACTCTCTTATAGCATGCTATGACAACAACTAGGTTGACCTAATAAAATTTGAAATAGGTCACACCAAAGAATTTTCTCTGTGGTAAGGAATGAAACGTGGACTGCCTCGCTCAATTCAACATATCTCGTTCACAACACACTACACAACCAATGAGATCTTCAGAACCAATGGATAGTATCTATATGTTACATTGCAAATACTTGAATTGAAGCACACCAACCTATTTTTAGATGGGATGAGACCCAAACAAATGAACCACATTATATTGCAAGATAAATTGGACCAACATAGACAAAGCTAAAGATAAATCCTTTCAACACATGATTTGTAGCACACTCTAACAGATCACCAAAACATCCACTCTACATCTAAGCACATGATATGTTGACATCAATGACAACACCAATGATAGTGTCAACATCAAATTCTAACAAGGACATTAGTGGATGATGGAGAATCTGAGGTTCTTCATTAATGATTGGAATCCTAATTTTAACCCAATCAAATAGATGGTGGGAAAGACACCAACTTGGGTAAGATTTATAATTTTTTGAGTATTAGAGTAAGGAATCTTAGGGTTATCGGAGAGGAGTTAGACATCTTTATTAAGCTAGATAAGGATTTAGTAGAAAGGACTAATAACTCTTATGCAAGAATATGTGGGAAACATAGAGATGGATCGAGGGTGATGCAAGGAATTAGATGTCTTCTTAGAGGCAAGCCCTTGGAAGAAAAATATAGAAGTAGAAAGGACATGAGTAAGGGGAGATAGAGGAGGGGGTGTGTGTTGACATAACTAATGCAATGATGGTAAGTGATTTCTAGTGTTGTCATGAGAAAGATTTAATTTCATGATGATTAGTTATTAGGTTGTCATTGATGTCAAGTATCACCTAGTGTTCCTAGTATGTTGCTAAGTATAAGTATGATAATCAAGTTGTTGCGAAGAGTTTAAGTTGTAGAGATTCTTATGAGAGACTTGGGGATGTCTCTGTATGTTAAATGCATGACCATTACTATTGATGTAGACTGGTGAGTTCAAGTTATGATTGGTTGAAGGCTAACAGTGCAACTGCTAGAACAACTAGTGATAGGTGATTTGATTGGTTTGCCAAAACTATGATGATTTTTGTGGCATGGTCACATGAGAAGGTTGTTGAAAGTATATAGAAGATTTTGTTGCAACCACAACTAATTTGAGTGACTGGTGTGAAGGATAGGTGATTGGTGAGTAGATTTAGAGTTGTTAACATGTTAAAGTGTTTTATATTCTTGAGCAACAGTTGATAAATATTTAATCAGTGATTGGTGTTGAGGTTGCGGTGAAATCGGTTGAGTCAGTCATGATTTAGTGTTGTGTCTTCATGATTGGAGGTGATGATCTGACACCACATTGTTCAATTCTAGTGTGTGGAGAAGATTCTAAAGGAAGCATGTGTTCGGTCAAAATGTGTTTGACCCCTTGACACAAAATTCTATGTAAATCATTGTATGGGCCGACGTGGTCTTGGAAAATTATTTTGTACATTGAATTTTGTTTTCTGAGATGTTTAATCTAAGCATGATATTTGAAATTCAAATCTATTTTAGATTTAGGGCTTGATTGAGGTGGTGGACTTAATAGCTTAGTATATAATGGATGAAGTTGGAAATTAAGTATGTTGATCATATGTTGGGCAAGTGCAGTTGTAAAGTGGGAGTTGCGATCAAGCCAAGACAAAGTTAAGTGTGTTGTGAAGAGATTATGTGCTTCAGTGGATTTGATCAAGAAGAGGTTGTGCTATTCTACATATCATTATTTTTGTTCTTTCATAATAGTTGCAGCAACCAAAATCCCTTAACGAAGTAGATCTTAGTAGGTCCTTATTGTAAATCCTTTAATAGGGTGTCACATTAGATTGTGTCTAAATTCTTCTAACAAGGCTACTTTTGATAGGGGGTATGTACAAGATCATGGTATACAAAACTATGGCATTAAGTGGCAATGAAAAATCAGAAAATCAGGGTTAGTCAACTTGATGTAAAAAGTTGAACATCTTATCAACCTTATGTGAAAAAGTTGTAAAAATAGAATCTGTAGGAAATTGAATGTAGTTTCTAAACTACTAGTCCTTGTCTGAAAAAAATTAATCTAATTGTTCAAAATTTTAGATTACAATGCAGTAGTATGAAAATTTCAGGGAAAAGATAAAAAGTACATGTATGTCTGACCACCTTAATCACAATCAAATGATGATATATTTTCCCAAGATTCTAGATATAAGTAGACTCATGCTTGGATGTGACACATATTTTTGTGTAATTTTCTGCCAAATAAATAATTAATTATGCACTTTCTGCTACAACTTATTCAGAATAAAAAACTCTCATGTCTGAACACCTTAACTAATTCTAAACTTTGCAAAATTGAAAACTTTTTTTTTTCTTATAATAGCCGAAGCATAGAATGTGACGCATGTTTCGGATTTCAAAAAGGTTAAACAGTTTGAAAGTTATAGATATTTTTCAATCAGTATGTCAATTATGACTTTAAAGATAACTCAATTAAAAAATAAGTAATAATTACTTACTGAACTTGAAATTTGACAGCAATAATATTGATGGAAAGATGATAATATATTTAAGAGACCCTTTTTGTTTCATCAATTTCGAGTGAAAAAAAAGTCGTCAGTGTTTGTGTGAAATTTGTACCTAGCTGTGGACACAACACTTCAGTAAAACATTATTGGTTAATATGTCAGAAATATGCAATATGAATAAACAGAATTAACTAGGCAATTTACTGCCTTCTAGTAGGTGCGAGTATGGTATTCTCAGATTTTCACCGAGATTAGTGACAATGCAATACCTAAACAAAGGATTTAAAATGATGAAAGCAATGAGATATGAATGCAAATTAATCTATTTTTTTGGATTTTTGATGCAATATGAAAACTGATATGAAACTAGTCTAGAATTGAAAGATGGATGAAATTGAATGCAAAATGGATCTAACAATGCTATGAATTGGTATAAAAAATGAATGAATGCTATGAATTGGTATGAAAAATGAATGAATGCTATGATCAAAACAATAAAAATCTCACAAATCGCCTATTCACCAAAAGCTTGATTCTCCACATGCAAATTCGCCAGAGCTCAAGTATGCAAATTCGCGTGGGTTTGATTAAGGACTGAGCCTCAATTATATAGAAATCCATGGCTTGAGGGTGCATAAAAAAAAAGTCATAAATCACTCTTGATAAACTCAGGTTGATTTTTAAGTTATCAATAAATTAAAATCAGTTAACTCACAAAATTATGCAAAAGTAGCTTTTAAACTCAAAATAGAGTATAGATCACTTTTCCAACTCATAATCACATGTTGAGTTTAGAAAGTTAACAAATTGAAAATAATAGTTGTTTTAAAGTTGACTGCTTTTCTGATTGTGCCTAATTTAATATGAATTAATTTAATAATAAAAGTGATTTATTCTCAACTTAGCTGATTTTGAATTATAATAATTGATTTATGGGTTAATCAATTATTAAATCAAACTTTATTCCAAAACTATATTATTAAATTTGACAATTTGATTTAATTAATTAAATAAGAATTTAATTAATTATTCGTAGGATTTTTGATTTATTGTCAAAATAAAATAATATTAATTAGGAATAAATAGAATTAAATCTAATTAAATAATTAAGTGGTATAATTAAATCTAATTAACTAAATATTCATCATATTCAATTAATCAAATTTAGGATAAATATAATTTATCGCCAAATAATATTTAATCAAAGATAATTAGATAAATTAGGAATATTTAGGAAATATTCCCTGATGCAAAATTAAGATGAAATCAATTAAGGTTTTGATAAACTGATGTGTAGATGTGCCTTAGGTTAGGACTTTTATGTCGATTTTGATTGATTTGTTGATGTAGGAGGTCAATGAACCTATAGCCCATTTTTGAGGTATTACATTTTGCCCCTCTTTGAATTACTGGGTGAAGCGCAGTGGTTCAAAGATTAATCTATTTTTGATGATGATGCAGACTCAGCTATGTGGTGGAAGAATTGATCTTGAGAGATTAACCGATTCTGAGACAGGAACCTATTGAAAGATTTGAAGATGTTTGCTTCAGGTATTGATTGACCAAAGAATCAAGATGATGTTAACTATACCAACAATGAACTGGTGATTATGAAGAAGTGCCAAAATGCTTGATTCTGAACCTATGATTACAAAGAAGTGACTGTCCTGACTCCAGACCCGATTGTCCAAAGGAATCAAAGGATGCCAAATCCGAACCCTTCAATTATGAAGAACCAAGGAAATAACACAATTGAATCGATGCTTATGAAGAGGTGATACAATTTACAAGATTGATTAAGATACCAAATTGATATGGATCTTGATAAACCTAATATGCCCCAAGCGATGTGCCCCAAGTGACGAGGACTTTTGATGAATCAACAACTAGACATGGTTGTTGTCTTAATCACTGAAAGAAAGATTTGATTTATAGATTTGATTGATGTGCAATACCATGCCCCCTTCGGGATTAAAATTGAAATTTGACAAGAAAAGCCAGCGTTGTAGTTTAGAAGCATGTTAATTGATTTGATCATTGGTTGTACATGTCTGGGAATGCATTCTACATCGTTTAGAGGTCCTGGAGACCAAGTTTGACTAGGTTTGACCACAAGTTGACCATGGTTGACCAAGTTGAAATTTGAATAGTTTGATGTTACATAATTAGTTAAGTTGAATCCTAGATTTGTTTGATGTTTAGAAGGTCGATTATGCAAGCAGCCGGCCATCCTAGGTCCAAAAATTTTAAATCATGATTTGTACAATATAAATGATCTTAGATTTTGATTTTGATCCCAAAAATGGATTCAGAATGTCGAAATTAGCCAGGGGTACCTCCTTGGTGATCTATTAAGAAGACCTTCATGTGATACTCAGTCCTTATGATATGTTTAGCATAGTTTTGGAGAATCATTTAAGCATCAAGCTGGTTTGGAAATCATGAGATAAATGCAATCATGCAAAGTGCAAAGTGAAATGCAAAATTAAATGTAGACCTAGGACCTAGGACGTAGTCACTGATCATGTGTTGGTCATTTTCATCACTGAATATTTACTAGGTAACCAGATAGTCGATACAATGTCCATTGGCTAGACAACCATGGACATATGAGTATTGACTTTTAGTCAGAAATGTTGGATTTAGATATAATCACCAAGGCCTAAATGCTAGGATGACCTAAATATCATGTCCATTTTGATATTGCAATTTGTATAAGCATCAGAACATAAATGTTGTGATGACCTGAATATGCATTGTGTACAAAAACACCAAGTAGAGGAGAGATCATTCTCATTCTTACGCGAATTTACCCACAGTGACCCTTTATCATTCACATCCTTGGGTATCAACATTTTTATAGTAGAGAAGAAGAAATCACTCAAAAAGACAAAGTTAGATCAAACTTCCTTGAAGCTTCTAGGTATCGATTGTCGAGGTACACATGGCCATCCAATACATGATGGAGGCACTTATAGTGGACACCAATTCAATCCAGAATTTCCAAAGTTGTTAGATTTTCACATACAAGCAGAAGATAAAGAAAAGATTATGCTCTAGTCATCACTCTCTAAATCTGATAAAGGACATCATCAAAGAGCTTGAAGGGACAAAATATGCAAAAATCTCAATTTGAATTAGTAAGCATACAAGGAGATAAAAGCATGAAGCAAAGATGGTTTTCAGTTTGTTGTTGATGTTTGTTTGTGTTTGATTGCAAAATCCTTTCTAGTAAGTAGACATACAGACAGAATCAGATGTATCTTCAAAGGAATTTGACTGGATACGACTCATCTGAGGTATACTAGAGACCATAGGATATGACATTTATTTCCCCCAAGTTTGAAACATTGATAAAATACAAATGTTTGAGTAGATTGGTGTACAAACTGACTTTATTGAAAATAAGATATATACAAACTAAATCAGACTGAAAGTTGGGAAAGACCAAGATTGCACTAATAGATGGAGAGTTTTGAACAAGTGGTGCCCATTTGCCAAGTTTTCACCATCTTGGCAGAGATTCTATTTTTTCTACCAAGGCGCTTGTTTCTAGGTTTTCACCAAGGCACTTTTTCTTTTTCTCATTTTTTTTATATTTTTCATTTTTTCAATTTTTTTGTATTTTTCCATTTTTTCAATTTTTTTGTACTTTTGATATTTTTTGATTTTTTTGTGAATCATCAAAGTGCCTATTTTCTAGGTTTTCACCAGGATGATCATTTTTTCAGGACTTTTTATGATTTTTATGTTTTTTTCAAGACATTTTGAAAAGACTAAATGACTTAGGTGTAGAATTTCTTCAGATGCAGAACTTTGATTGGTGAACTCGGAGCTGTTCTTCATCAGTCATTGAGAGTTGATAGGCTCTAGAACCAAAAGTAGAAGTGATAAAAAAGGGACCTAGCCAGTTGGGTTCAAACTTCCCCTTGCGTTCTCGATGTGATTGATTTTTAGGATTCTCTCTCAAGACTAGATCGCCAACCTAAATTTCTTTGTGTTTGACTTTCTTGTTGTAGCCTCTAGACATTCTTTTTTGATATACTCTGAGATGATCATATGCTGCTTGTCTACGCTCATCTAGTAGTTCAATTTTTTGTAACCTAGACACTCTGTAGTCATCATCAGTTACGAGACCATGCATTCTGATTCTTAGTGATGGGATTCCAACCTCAATAGGTAGTACCACTTCAGACCCATAAACTAAAGTGAATGGTGTAGCCCTAGTGGGCATTCTGATACTTGCTCTGTAGGCCTAGAGAGCTAGATTGATCATGAGATGCTAGTATCTTCCTATTTTATTTACTATTCGATGCAATATTTTCAATAGATTCTTGTTAGATGCCTTTGCTTGTCCCTTCCCTTGAAGATAGTATATGGATGACAAATATTGTGTAATCTTTAACTTTGAGCATAAGAAATCTAGGTCCTTGTTCTTGAATTAGCCACCATTATCTGTGACTATAGAATGTGGAATACCATACTGACACATGATGTAGTTCATAATGAACATAGAGATTCACTTGCCGGTTTCTTGAGTCAAAGGAACTGCTTCTACCAATTTTTTGAAATAGTCTGTAGCTGTAATGATATGGGTATGTCCATTAGAAGAATGTGGATAAATAGCTCCAATCAGATCAAATGCCCATTGTTGAAAAGGCCATTGTGTAGTAAAGGGAATAAGATCTCTCCTTGGTACATGAATCAAGTTTCCATGTACTTGACACTTCTTACAGTTCTTAGCATATTTGATAGCCTCTTTTTCCATTTTAGGCCAATAGTACCCATCCCTAATAAGTTTTCAAGCTAGTGTTAAACCGTTGGAATGTGATCCACATATACCATCATGGACTTCCTCTAATGTATGTTGAGACTCTTCACATTCTAAATACCTAAGAAGTGTACCATCTAGACTCTATTTGTATAGATCATTACAAATGATGACATACTGGGATGCATTTTAGATAAGGTAATGTTTCTCATGTTGGTTGAAGGTGTCAGGAATGATTTGGTCTTGAAGGTAGGAGAAAAGGTTTTTGTATCTGGAGGAATCATGACCAAACACAGTGAAAATCATGCGGGTTTAAGGGGAATCATATGCAGGAAATGACAATGCTTCCACCAGGAACTCATAGTGTAGCTCATGTTCGGGCTGCTGTACTAGAGATGATAATGTTGCCATAGCATCAGTACCCTTGTTCTCCATTCTAGGAATCTGTTCAAATGTGATAGATATGAAATTTTTCTTTAAGTCATCTACCACGCATTTGTATGGAACTAATTTATCATCTTTTGTTTGGTACACATCATTGACTTGGTGTATTACAAGCAGTGAGTCTCCATGAATGTGTAATTCTGTCACTTGCCTCTCAATTGCTATCTTCATGCCATTAAGTAGAGCTTCATATTCAGCAATATAGTTTGTGCAAGGAAACTTGATTTTGAATGCTTTAGGTATTAGGTAACCTTGTGGTGTTATGAACAATATGCCTGCTCCAGATCCATTCTCTGTGTAAGATCCATCAAAGAAAAGATGCCAAGTTCTGGAAGATATGTGCATGATGGATGAATGAAGAAATTCCATTTGTAATGGTGTATCATTAAACATTGGTGCTTCAACCAACTAATCTACAATGACTTGACCTTTGATAGCTTTCCTTTCAATGTATTCAATGTCAAATTCGTTAATAGCATCACTCATTTAGCTAATCTACCTATGAGGGAAACTTTTCTTAAAAAGTATTTCAATGGATCTATCTTAGCTATCAATTACACTGTATGAGCTAACATTTAGTGTCTCAGTTTATGTGATGCTAGGATCACAACTAGACAAGCTTTCTCAAACCTTGAATAGTTCTTCTCATAAGCTACCAATGTTTTGCTAATGTAGTAGATAACTCTCTCCTTATTTTCATCATGTTGTGCTAGTAATGCCCCCAATGATGTATCTATGGCAGAGACATACAAAATCAATGGCTTCCCTTGAATAGGAGGCATCAAAATAGAAGGATTTGATTGATACTGCTCGATATGATTGAAATTATTTTCACATTCCTTGTTCCATGCAAAAGTCACACCTTTATGTAATGTCTTTGTGAAAGGTTGTGATATATCCGCTAACTAAGATATGAAACGTGGGATTGATTGCACTCTTCTTTGTAAAGTTCTCATTTGACTGATATTTTTAGGAGGTTGCATCTCCATGATAGCCTTGAATTTAGTAGGATCAACTTCAATCCCATTTTTTGAAACAATATAGCCCAGGAGCTTTCCAGAAGTGACACCAAAAACACACTTTTTAGGGTTCAGTCTGAGACTAAACTTCTCCATTCTATCTAGTATTTTTCTCAAATCATTCAAATGTTCAAATCTTATCATAGACTTAGCTTCAGTGTCATCAACATAATATTCCATGGTTCGATGCATCATGTCATGAAAGATAGATGTCATAGCCCGTTGATACGTAGCACCAGCATTCTTAAGACCAAATGGCATGGCATTCCAACAAAAAGTACCCCATGCACATGTAAAAGATGTTTTCTCTTGATTCTCTAGAGAAATTTTGATTTGGTTGTATCTAGAGAAACCGTCCATTAAAGAATACATTTCAAAGCCCACAGTCATATCCAGTATCATATTGATGTTTGGAAGCGGAAAATCATCCATAGGACATGCTTTGTTTACATCTCTGAAGCCTATGCATACTTTGGTAGACTTATCTGGTTTTGAAGTAGGAACTATGTTGGAGATCCATTTGGCATAATCTATGACTCAGATAAATATGGATTTTAGTAACTTTTCTAGCTCAGCCTTTACGAGAAGTACAACACGTGGATGCATTTTTCGTAACTTCTATTTAATAGGTTTAACTCCTGGAGAAATAAAAAGATGATGCATTATCAGATTTGGATCTAACCTTGGCATATCTGAGTACTTCAATGTGAAGTTGATTTTCTTCTCTCTTAAGAAAGTGGTGAATGCCTATTTTTCTTCTTTTGAAAGAGATTGTGCTACATGAATTAGTTGTGGTTCCTCTGCCAAGTTGATAGATTGAGTTGGTTATTTCAATAATGGAGATTTGTCTTGTAAATGACTCAGAAAGACGTCAAATATCTCATCCTTAGGCACCTTAAAGAGGTTTTCACCTTTGGATACTTCTTTTATTTTTTCTATTTTAGGTTCTGAGACTGCCACAAAGTGGTTTTCACCCTCAGAACTCTTTTTCTTTTTACTCTTATCTTTTTGACTGAGATATTTGATATTTGACTCTATCATGCTAACACTAGGCTCACTGATGGAAGTCGTCATACGTTCCATTGCATTGAGGTAGCAAGCCAAGGTGTAGTCAGTTCGAAAGGTATAGATATCTCAATTTGCATCGGTAGCTGTTTGGTCAATAAGCTTTGGATGTTGCATAGTCAATGTAGGGGAGGCTTGGGAAATGGTGTTCACACATATGTTGTTGTCATCATTGGTCCTAACCCAACTCTCAAATTCAAAGGTGATATTACTACTCAGAATGTTCAATTCACGAATAGTCTCAATGTCATTATTGGATTCCACTTCAACCATAGGTGGATCAGACTCGCTTAGTTTGTCATTTCGCTCTAGAATGATGTCAGTTTTAGGTGAATATTGGTGAATGACATTAATGTGTTTTTCAGTGATAAGTTCATCTTCTTCTGGGATAACTCTGCATTCATAGTCATTTGATTCAGCTTCTGATTCTTCATCTAGACCTTTGGGAAATTTGAGAATATGTGTAAAGTCAGGATGAATCCCCCAAGCAGGATTACCTTGAGATTTTGATCAGAATTCATACTCATGGGAGTCTATTTCAGAATCACTATTGTATCCCAAGTGTTCAACTATTGTGAGAGATTTACCTTCTTCTTTTTTGGTAGTAGGTTCTTGTGTGTCTACCACATTGATGTTCTCCTTAGGTTTTTCCTCATCCTTAAGAAGATCTAGTATTTATTTAGGTAAAAATTCATAAGGAATAAGATCAGAGATATTTGAATCATCACTGTCTGACTATTGTGTTTCTTCCTTTAGTTGAGTTTCTTTAGGAGTTATCTCTTCTAGGACATGTACTGAGTTACCACCGAGGTGGAAGGATTTCTTTTGATAACCTAGACCTGTAGTATCTTTGTTTGTTCGACTGTGGTGTTCAATGGGCTATATAAGACCTTTGCCTCTTGTTCCTGGAGGTCCTTTTCCTTTGTATCCTATTTTAGACATGAGTTTGTGACCTGGTCCATATGACTTTGAAGGAATTCTGTTTGACTTGGAGTCACATTTTTGAACTGACTAGGATTTATCTTTGTATAGCCATGCAAGCACAACTTCATCTTCTTCAAACTCTTTCTTGAACACTTTTTCTATGATAATACTTCCATTGTAGATGGTTTGAGGTTCTTTAGACTCTTTCTTTGTTTTTTTTAAAGGTTGGCCATAAGATTTAGGTGAGACTGTGAGAGATACATTAGAGATAGGACTGGTTCCATAGTGTATTCTCCCATGGCCGTGTCCATGATTTTGACCTCTTTGGAAATGTCTTCCATCTTGGATGTAGATGCTATGTCTATTTTCTTGGTAGGAGACTATGTTATTTGGGACAAGTTTGTCAATGCTTTCTTTCAATGCATTGCAAGATGTAGATATGTCAGTTGGAATTGTTACCTCTACTCCATCATAAGGAAATTTCACACACTGGTGGTATGTCAATGGAATAGCTTGCATCTCATGTATCCAGGGTCTCCCTAGAAGAACATTTTAAGCCAATGGAAGATCTAGAACTTGACAGGTTATATCTTTGATAATTGGTCCTATTCTGATAGGTAAGACAATTGTTCCCTTGGAGGATCTTTCTTTCTCATCATATGCTTTTATAGTAATCTTATTTTTAGGATCCATAGCATCTTCTAGTAATCCTAGTTGTGTGATCAATTTGTAGGAACAGATATTCAGACCAGCGCCTCCATCTATCAACACATGTTTGACACGACGGTTTTGGATTAAGACTTCAATGAGCAAGGGCTAGTTATGTGGATGACTCAATGAATTGTCATCTTCCTCTGAAAAGGAGATATACTGGGGAGATGTTAGAGGAGCAACCATAGTTTGGAATCTGTTAAGATCAAGATTGTTAGGAACATTGGAACCGAGCAGAGCTTTACCCAGAATAGCCCTATGAGCAGGAGATATCCGAAGCAACTCAAATATGGATATTTTTGCATTGGTATGCTAGAGTTGTTGGACAATACTGTATGATGTAGGCATGGTCTCTTTAGGAGTTGATTTTGAGGCAGCCCTCTATTTAGAAGCATATGAAAGATTTAAAGGCACCTTAGGGATATTTGATGAACTCAAGTTTTGTCCTTGTAGATGTGCCTAAGCTTGTGATCGAGTTACTAGATTTGTTGATTGATTATCTCTATCTTTTCTCACAATAGTGATGACATTACAATGTTCAGATAGGCATGGTTCAACCATGTTTATGACATCATTGTTTCCAGAGTAGGCGTAATTGACTTTAGTACCCATGTTAGGCTTAGAAGATGAATCTCCTTGATTATGCTTTGGAAATGGTTCTGTGAATGCTGTATGATCATTATTGTTTTTATGATTGTCAATTACAATTTCTCCATTATCAATTTTGTCTTATATGAGATGCTTTAAGTGCATGAAGTTATTGGTTTTATGACCTTTGTTTTGATGGAAGTCACAAAAATCGGTCTCTTTCCACCATTTAGGTTTAACTTCAGGATCAAATGGTTTTATCTCAGGCAATGTGATGATTTTGTTTGCCAATAAAGTTTTCATGGTAGATTCTAAGGACTCACCCAAAGGAGTGAACTCCTGTTTTGGTGTTTTAACCCATGGTTTATAGTCTTTCAACTTTTTAGAAGGTTCAGATGCCTTTTGTTTAGAATCTTTTATGGCTTGGGTGCCAATGGCGAGATTGAATGCTAGTGCCTTTGATGGAGCACTAATGTGATCGACAACACCATCTGTTACAACATTCTTGTTTTTGTTCTAGAATTTTCCTTTATCTTTGTTGTTGGAACTAGAACCTGATTTGTACTTGCTATCTTTTTAAAGTGATATCTCTCCCTTACGAGCAAGCACATTTTCAATTTTTATGGCATTTTATACCATTTTCTCAAAAGAAGTATGATTCTAGATTTGCAGATGATAGTTGAGTTCTAGAATCAAATTGTTGATGAAGATCATGAGTTTTTCAGTTTCCAGAATGGGTCAGGCATAGTGTGAAAAATTCTTCCTCCATTGCTTGAGGAAGGTTAGGAAGGGTTCTCCTAAGTATTGTTTCAGATTGCAGATGTTGATCATAGTGATCGGATGTTGGATATTGTAGGAGTATTGTTGATAGAATAGTTTGATTAAATCCTCAAAAGTTTTGATAGTTGGAGGCATTTTAGAGAACCAATGAATGGCTGATCCTCCCAGAGATTGTGGGAAATGACGCATCAAGTAGGTTGGTTCATGCATAAACTCCATGAATTGAGTATAGATTCTCTGACATGATCTTGGGGGTTAGAGTTTCCATCGTATTTGTCATACTTAGGTATTTCCACTCTTTTTGGGAATGGTGACATGTACAAGTTTTTATCAAATGGAAAAGGACATAGGGCTTCCATAGAGAACTCCTTAGGTTCCTTCTCTTTTTCTAGCTTGTTGAGCTTAACATGCATAACATGCATCTGTTTCATCATAGCTGAAATGGGAGTTTCTTCCTCTTGGGTGACGATATTTTCAACATTGAAATCTGGAGGAAGTTTGGCTCCTTGCCTGGCTAGATCAAGAAAATAAGCCTCTCTGTCTTCTTGCAAGAAGTGTTTCATCAGTGTTTGAAAGTTTTCATCACTTCTGTACCACTCAATTTATGATGGGGTTGGCCCTAGATCTTTGTGATTAGATTGATGGCCTTGGGATCCTTGGTTTCCTCCTCCTTGAGACATTGTGTTGTTATGAGGACTACCAGGGATTGATTGATATGGAGGTGATTGAGTACCTCCATGGATTGATATAGGTGGAGTTTTTTAACCACCTTTCAAGTAGATATTGCCAAGAGTGTCTTCTCCAAAGAGATTTGTGTCGTAGGGCTGATGGAAGGTTTGAGCAATCATAGAAGATGCTAATGAAGAGATTTTGGGTTGTTCTCTTTTTTTTAATTGTGAGGAAGCTCTAGTTTCCACCATTAACCTTGGGTGAAGCAAAAGAGCAAGAAAAAGACAACTAAAGAAAGATCTGGTTTAGGAAAGATCAAGTGACACAACCTTGTCAAGATTGGATTGAATGTATGATGAAAATATTGATTGGATGTAAGTGTAGGATAGTGTGCCCTATTTGTATGGGTAGACACCCAAAAGATGGAAGACACGAGCTCACAACACTTAGCCATTTTGAAGGTTGAATTGGAAGATGGTTTTGACAAGGTTTATGACACAAGATCAAATGAGATTCAGATCAAAAAATTAGAAGGCTGGATCAAACTCAAGAGACCACTTTTTGGAAAATGTATTGGATTCTTCTTGTTTTTTGCTATGTTCCTGACATAGTGAATTTTCTGACAAAATTTGATGATTGACTATAATGGCTGACTTTCTGATAATTTTGAGTACTTTTTGATAGCTTTGACAAAACTTTGATACGACTTTCTGCAGGCTCATATGATAGTATATAGGGTTTGGCACAATAATTGACAAAGCTCATATGACAATTGGAGAGTTCTGAATAGACAGTTGGGAAAACTCGTATGATTTTTGTAGTTCTAGGATGACTTTTGACACTAGAAAGGATTTTTGTTCAGATTTCTCAATTTTTCTAGATTGTTGGTCGATTTTGAAGGTTGGATTGTTCATTTTAATATATTTATATCATATAGTAGGCACACAAAACAAAAATCAAAGGATTTCAAGCAATCAGTTATCTTCATAAAATGAACAAGGGACAAAGAAACCTTGCACATGAACAAGAAATTGTGACTTAGTGATCCTAATCCTTGAGAATTCTTCTTGTGTATGTTCTCCAAATGTTTTTGCAATCACCCACATAGTCCTAGAAAATAAAAATTTGGTTGCACTAGGGTTCTTAGTAATGGTTTGACTTTGAAAATTTTGTAATCTCAAGAGGGAAAAATCTAATCTAGGCATACCGAAATTTTAACACAATCTAAGAATTTAATCAATCAGGAGCTGCTGAGGAGATTTGACAGCCCAACAAGAGACTACACCTGTGGAGATTTCTTCCACAAAGACATTTATATAAAGGTTGCTGCTACCACAACGAAAAGGCTATTACCGCTTGAGGTTCTATCTATGTGGTTGACCCAATAAAGGGAATGTCCACTATGGTTAACCCTCTCTATCAAGGTCACTCACAAAAATGACCACATGGGGACTTAGTTCAGATTCAAGGATTTGAGTTTCTGATACTACCCAAAAAGTGAGTAGAGCATAATCCTCTAGCCTCTTCACTTCACCAAAACACAATAGACAAATTCTTTGACATGCTAAGACTGAAACTACCTCACCAAGGTTTTTGGTGTCAACACCAATGTCTACTGAGCTCTCTAAGTGGGTCCAAGAGAGAACGTACCGATCAAAGGTGAAAACTAAACCAAGTAAGAATGTGAGATAATAACAGTATCCTCCCTACCTACAAGGGGATCTATCTTCGAGAAGAGCTTCACATGAAAAAAAGAGAGAATGAAGCCCACTGTCTCAAGAACTCCACAAATAGTGTTCATAGGGCCTAATTACTATGTGTAACATATATGCAAGAAAGCAAATCTATGTTCTTTTTAGAGCCCAAAATCGAAGTGTGATTTCTGAAAGCGAGAGACTGAAGCTAAACACATGAGAGGTTCATTTTAATTCCCAAAATCAAAGTGTTTTATGGATTTAATGAAATTCGTCAGATCCCACGCAATGCGCTTAGTAGATTTTACTTGTTTTTTATCTTTGTTGAGCAATCCCACGCAAGCAAGCCACGAACTCTCCAACAAGTAAACAAGTAAACAAGCAAACAAGAAAACAAGATATGTAATGTATATTCAACTTATGAAAACCCTAGGGTTAGATATGAATATCAATTGTTAGGAGAAATAATAACCAGCAAATAATCCAAATGAAAAATCATATCATGCATTGAACCATGTGAAAAATAAGTGCATACTCATCACAAAATTTTAGTTTTTTTGAATTTGACCTAGTCAACAAGATCTAATTTTTTTGATATGATTTCGGCTACAAAAATAGAGATGAAAAATAGGGACCCCTGCTAAAAAATAAAGAACTTTCCAAAAATGTAAATATTTCAGAAAAATCTTTTCATTTCTATCTTAGAGACCCATTTTACCAAAATAGACCAGTTTTTGTAAATGAACTATTTGAGCTATGATATTGCATCCAAATTTAAAACAAAAAGAATGGACCCCCTGTATAATTTAATGAGATTTCTAAAAATGTAAATTTTTTTGAAACATATGCTGATTTGCACCGAAAATTAATTTTTTATGAAAAATAAAGAAAAAATTATTAAAAATTCAAAATATCTCATAAAATTCTAATTTTTTTATTGAAGCTTCTCTGATATGTTGCCAACCTACAAAAAAAAATATTAGATCAAAACTCCAAGCCATTTGGGAGATATGATCAAATCTTTGAAAATTTATGGTTTTAGTCTCCAAACAAATATGCACAAGGGGGTTAGCTCCAAAAAAAAACCAAAATCAGCATGTAAAGGTGGGTTGCCCCATGCTGGGCACCAAAAATGTGTGTGTGAAATTTGTACCTAGTTGTGGACACAACACTTCAGTAAAACATTATTGGTTAATATGTCAGAAATTTGCAATATGAATAAACATAATTAACTAGGTGATTTACTGCCTTCTAGTAGGTGCGAGTATGGTGTTCTCAAATTTTGACCGAGATCAGTGACAATGCAATACCTAAACGAAGGATTTAAAATGATGAAAGCAATGAGATATGAATGCAAATTAATCTATTTTTTTAAATTTTTGATGCAATATGAAAACTAATATGAAACTAGTCTAGAATTGAAAGATGGATGAAATTGAATGCAAAATTGATCTAACAATGCTATGAATTGGTATGAAAAATGAATGAATGCTATGATCAAAACAATAAAAATCTCACAAATCGCCTATTCGCCAAAAGCTGGATTCTCCACATGCAAATTTGCCAAAGCTCAAGTATGCCAATTCGTGGGGGTTTGATGAAGGACTGAGCCTCAATTATATACAAATCCATGGCTTGAGGGTGCATTAACAAAAAGCCATAAATCACTCTTGATAAACTCAGGTTGATTTTTAAGTTATCAATAAATTAAAATCAGTTAACTCACAAAATCATGCAAAAGAAGCTTTTAAACTCAAATCAGAGTTTAGATCAGTTTTTCAACTCACAATCACATGTTGAGTTTAAAAAGTTAACAAATTGAAAATAATAGTGGTTTTAAAGTTGACTGCTTTTTTGATTGTGCATGATTTAATACGAATTAATTTAATAATAAAAGTGATTTATTCTCAACTTAACTGATTTTGAATTATAATAACTGATTTATAGGTTAATCAATTATTAAATCAAACTTTATTCCAAAACTATATTATTAAATTTGACAATTTGATTTAATTAATTAAATAAGAATTTAATTAATTATTCTTAGGTTTTTTGATTTATTGTCAAAATAAAATAATATTAGTTAGGAATAAATAGAATTAAATCTAATTAAATAATTATGTGGCAGAATTAAATCTAATTAATTAAATATTCATCATATTCAATTAATCAAATTTAGGATAAATATAATTTATCGCCAAATAATATTTAATCAAAGATAATTAGATAAATTAGGAATATTTAGGAAATATTCCCCGATGCAGAATTAAGATAAAATCAATTAGGGTTTTGATAAACTGATGTGTAGATGTGCCTTAGGTTAGGACTTTTTTGTCAATTTTGATTGATTTGTTGATGTAGGAGGTCAATGAACCTATAGCCCATTTTTGGGGTATTACAGTAAGCTACATGGTCAAAGTCTCGAGATCAAAACAAATCTGCTGAACACGCCTAATGGGTTGACCATTCATGTTTGGCATTGCCCAAGGCAAATACTAAGCCTAATCAGATATCCAAAAATTTCCCGCCTAATCAAAATTTCATTTTGACTTGTTTTTTCAAATTTAAATTACATATTAATTTTTTTTTTTAATGTTAATATTAAATGAGTTGAGTATTTTTTTCAATTTTAAGTTATATATTACAATTTTTTTTCTTAATATTAATATTAAATGATAATAGCATAGCATTAGCATTATATAAATTTTTATATTAGTATTGTATTATATTATTATTATTTATTTGTCTATTGTATAATAGTATAATATTAGTATTAAATATTTATATTATATGTTCAATAATACCAGAGAGAGAGAGAGAGAGAACACAAATGTTTAGCTTGTGGAAACTCAAATCGGGAAAAAACTATGGTGGGGATTGGTACCCACTAAATGATGTACCTTTTTTAATTATGCCTTATGAGGAGCTTAACCCTGTTAGGAGTTTTATAAAAATATTGTTAGGTGCTACCCGGTTAAGGTATTTACCTTAGGTATTTTAGAACCTTTACATTGTCAAGAGTAGCCTTGTTAGAGGACTTCTTGTTAGAGGATTTACAATAGGGACCTACTAGGATCCACCCTATTAGGCAATTTTGATTGTTGTAACTATTAGGGAACAACATGAATAATGATCTATGCAATAGTACTACCTATGCTTGATTAGATTCACTGAAGCACAAAATGTTTGTTCACCATACTTATCTCTTCTTTGGCTTGATCACAACTTACAATTTACACCACACTTGCTTCACATACAATCAACTCTCAAAAGTATTAACTTCATCCTTTATATATTGTTCATCAATCCCTTAAGTTTTCCACCGCATTAGTATTTCCTAAATGGAATACAATTAAATTTTTAGTCTTTGTTGTTAGATCTAGCACATCATACAACAATATTAATTGTATACAACAAATTTATTATACTATGTCAGCTATCACAATGATTTACATATAAATTTGAGTCCAGGAGTCAAACACATTTTGACTACACACTTCCATCTTCTTGAATCTTCTCCACATGCTAGCATCAAATAATGTAATGGAAGATTATCACCTCTTCTATTTAATACACTTCAATAGATCATGAATGACTTAACCTTGATCACTACAACACTTTTAGTGATCACTGATGGAATATTTAATCATTGTCGCTCAAGAACTTTAACACTTCAACCTGTTAACAACTTTGACTCTGTTCTCTGGTCTTCTATCTTCCACTCTGGTCACCCAAAATAGTTGTGATTGAAATCATAGCATTCAAACACAATTGGAAACCATATCTTGTAACCACATTAGAATACATAACATAGATTTGACAAACCACTCAAATCACTTATCACTAATTATTTTAGCAGTTGCATGGTTAACTTTCCTTTGATCATAACTTACTCATTGGTCAATATTAATAGTAGCCGCCATGTATTTAACATTCTAAGACATTCCTAAGTTTTCCATATGCATCGCTACGACTGAAACTCAACAAAACACTCTGATCACCATTCATCTACTCAACAACATACTAGCAACACTAGGTCAATACCTGACATCAATGACAACTTAATAACTGATCCTTATGCAATCACATCTATCCTATTGCAAAACCAATAGTCACTTCATCATCACTGCAATAGTTAGTATCAGTTATGCCAACAATCTCCTCCTTTGGTATTGATGGAAATACTCTCTTAATGTCTTCATGGTAATACTCTCATCAATAAAAACAACACTAGAAACAAATAAATGTTCCCAATTATGACTAGCACTTGATCTTACAATTACTCCCCCTTACACTGATCTTCTAAACAATCTTCTTTGATACATTCTTTCTCAAACACTCTCTCCCCCTTTGACAATAATTCCAAATGTATGAAGCACGTATGAAATCTACTTTCCTGTAACATGTCTCAACACAACACATCAAAGATCACCTCCCCTAAGGAGTAGCCTCACTACATCAATCCAATGATAAATATATTCACTAGAATACACTTGGATTGATGCATCTGCATCTTCTCATAATTCACAATGTATAGGGAAATGAACCCTATCTTACCTCTTAGATACTCAAAAGAATCCTTAGGAAATAGCTTCGTGAAAATATTAGCAACCTGTTATTTAGTTGGCGCATACTCCAACTTTATTTCTTTCTCCTATACCTATTCTCTAATAATTTGATATTTAATAGCTATATACTTAGTTTTAGAGTGCATCATTGGGTTCTTAGAAATATTAATGACACTTGTATTGTCAGAATAGATAACCACTGGTTCAATTACCTTTTCTTGAATTCCTTCCAAATTATTCTTAATCCGCACAAACTGTGTACAATTAATTGTATCGGCAACATATTCATCTTCAACTATTGACTATGATATACAATTATTCATTTTACTTGTCCAGGATACAAGCCTATCTCTAAGAAAGAATGCACCACCACTAGTTCTCTTCCTATCATCAATATTTCCTACCCAATCTACATCAGTAAAGAAACTTAATAAAAAATCACTTTTATGTCCATACCAAAGACCATAATTTTTAGTTCCCTTAAGATATCTGAATATCCTCTTCACAAAAATTAGATGTGATTCCTTTGAATTAGAAGAAAATATTGAAACTAATCCAAGTTCCTGTACAATGTCTGGTCTATTGTCCACCACATATTGTATCTTACCAATCATGGATTGATAAAGAGTCTCATCCACTTCTTTGGTATCATATTATTTTAACAATTTTAAACCAGTTAATATAGGGGTACCAACTGGTTTTGAGTTTTCCAACCCAAATATTTTCAATATCTCTTTCATATACTTGGATTGACTAATGTATATATCTTTTTTCAATTGTTGAATCTGCAATCTAATAAGGAATTTGATCTCACCTATCATAGACATATTGAATTATTTTCTCATCTCATCAACAAATGATCTACTCATTTCTTCATTGCCTCCAAATATGATATCATCAACAAATATTTCTACAATCAGTAACCTATTGTCTTTTTAAATCTTCATATAGACATTATTGTTGTCACTTGTCCTTGTAAAACTAATTTAAATAATATAAGAGTGAAATCTCTCATACCATACTCTAGGTGCTTGCTTCAATCCATATAAAGCTTCTTGTAATTTTCATACCATGGTCTTACCTTCATTAAAAAATCCTTCTGGTTGTTCAACATAGACTTCTTCTTCCAATACACCATTGATAAAATCTAATTTTACATCCATTTGATATACTTTGAATCCTTTTGTAAGAAACATAAGCAAGTAATAGGAATCACAATTTCAAGTGTGGCCATAGGTGAAAATGTTTCACCATAGTCCAGTCCTTCTTATCGTGCATATTCTTTATACACCAATCTTGGTTTATTCCTTATTAGTTTACCTTTCTCATTCATCTTATTCCTGAAAATACACTTAGTACCAATTACATTTTGTCCACCGGTCTAGGTACTAATGTCTGGGTCCTGTTCTTCTCAATCTATTCTAATTCTTCTTCCATATCCTTCAACCAATCATCATCTTTTAATGCATATTTTATAGTTTTAGGCTCAAGTTCAGATAATAAACATGCACTTTCTCTTTCTTTTCTTCTTGTCAAAGCACCAAAATATCTATCACCAATAAATTGATTAGGTGAATGATCTAGTTTAACATATCTTGACAATACCAATTCTGATATTGGAGTACCTTCAAGTACTTGTACCAATTCTTGTTCATTAACCTATCTTTCCATCAGTTCATCTACAGTTTCCTATTCAACTAGTTGTACATATACAAACCCATGATAATCATCTAGTTCGTTCTTGCTGGATTCATCATTTTGTTCAGATAATTCATCTATTCTCACATTATCACTTTCCACCATCTTATTTGTTCTATTGTTTAAGAACTTATAAGATTTTCTCTTTGTGGAATATCCCAAGAATATTACCTCATCACTTCTTGGATCAAACTTTCCTTAGTTTTCATCTCTTTTTATGTAACATCTACTTCAAATTTTTTTAAAATAACTCACACTAGGAGATTGACCATGGCACAACTCATAAGGAGTTTTGTTTGTGACTTTCTTCAATTGAAATCTATTCAATGTGTAAACAACAGTACTTATCACTTCTCTCCAAAAATTTTATGCAACACCTTTTTGAATCATCAATGTCCTAGCACAATCAATGATAGATGTGTTTCTTCTTTCAACAATTCCATTTTGCTGAGGTGTCCTAGGAGCTGACATCTTCCTTTTGATTCCATGTTCTTCACAATATGAAATGAACTCATGTGAAGTAAAATCACCTCCTCTATTTGATCTAAAGATATTTCAGGGTCTTACAGGTCTCCTTTTTCACTCTTGCTTTGTAGATCTAAAACATATGAAAAGATTCTAATTTGTCCTTAAGCAAAATAACAACATATCATTCTAGAATAGTCATTAACAAACAACATAAAATACCTATCATGATAATAACTTTGTGTTCCCATTGGATGACATAGATCGGTATGAACCAAATCTAAGATACTTTTAAAAGACTAATTTTTGCTGATAAAACTTGAACTAGTTAACTTCCCAAGCTGACATTATTTGCACATTAAATTGTCTGGCTTCACTAGGTTAGACAAATCTCTTACTATCTTCATCTTACTAACTTTGACTAAGTTATCAAAATTAACATGAAAAAATCTTTTATGCCATAACCAACAATCTTCTACCTTAGAAATTAGACAACTATTAACAGTAGAAATTAGATGGAACAAGTTACCTCTTTATTATTCACTGGTAGCAATTAAATCTCTCAATTTCCCAATGATCTTGCACATACCTTCATTGAATTCCAATTTATATCCTTTATTGTTTAACTTAGCAACACTTAACAAGTTGTATCTTAAACCATCAACCTAGTAAACATCATTATAATTTGTCTTATCATTTAAAGCAATGGAACCTTTACCTTTCACCATACATGGAGCATCATTACCAAATCTCACTGAACCACCATCACATTCCTCCATCTTAATGAATTTTTTTACATCATCGATCATGTTATGAGTACATCCATTGTCAATAATCCAATCACTATTGTGACTCAAGTTAGATACTAATGCTCTTTCACTTTCTTCTGAGGGTTCTCCGTTCACTACAACAAAGAAAATCTCCTCTTCATCTCTACCATTCAATTATTCATCAGTGACACCTTCCTCAGCAAGGTAACATGATTTTTTATTCTTGTCCTTGAATCTCCTTGGTTTTTCCTTCTGTTAGCCCATTTTCCCATCATTGCCAAAAATCCTAAGAAAATGGTCTTATCCTGTAAAAATCTTATGAAGTTGCCATGTCTTGCTGCAAACTTGTTTTGATCAGCAAAGAAGATGTATGATTTTTTATGGCTTGCAAATTGAGCCAGGATAGTTCAAGGTGTGTGTAAGCTCCAGTTCAGATCACAAGAATTTGGGTGCAAAAACTAGTGAGATATTGCAGTTTGAAAGTGTATGATAATTAGGGTTTATCCATGCCCAAGGGTTTCAAAATTTGTCTAAGTCTGCAAAACCCTACCCAATTCTATTTTCTCATTACCTTTTCAGGCCACTTAAAGTCCCCATTCTGCACATTTTATTTTCTAAGTGGTTATGTGTCTAACATTCAACGATCTAGCGGGTAGTCTTCTTTTCCTTCATTTGCTAATTCTCGTAATAAAATGGCTAAGGCACTTAACATTCAATGAATATGATAGAACCGTTGATGTTTATCTTGATCAATGGCTAGAGCTTGTTCTTGGAATGGGACCCAAGGTTAAGAAAGTATCCAACAATTCAGCGAAAGCCTTCAGCCGTGTGTTCTCCAAACCAAGCATGAGTTATGTCAAACATTTAGCGACTGAGAGATTTCTTTAGTCGGTGAATCACCAGATAAAGTTGATTTAAGGTAAGTCTTAGAGATTGAATATGAACCATGGATGTAGATAAGATTGGGTGGTGGTCGTGTATTCTTTGAATGTAACCATGAGTCAAGAAATGATTCAATGATCATGAGAATTTCCTTGGTCGCTCATTCTCAAGAAAGAACTAGGGTTAATGCTAGGATCCATCGATCATGAGTTCCTTTAGTCGCTTAATCTCTAGATCCAAGTTGAGTTAAAATAGGGCTTTGGGTGAAGAATGAGAACCCCAGATGATAAGAAAGATCAATGACCAGTGTTTATTCATGAGATTTAACCAGGGCCAAGTGAAACATGATGAACTACAACTGATTTAGAACCAGAATGAAGAATCTGTAATTCAAGATTATTGAGGAGTTGATGATTAGATAGGTAAGATGATTAAATCAGTATTATGTTGTCATTGATGTCAACTAGCTTGACAATACTTATCTTGTAAGTTACTATACTGACACATCTGAAGGAAGGTGAAAGAGATGAAGAAAAAAAATATCTACATGAGGAAGATGTATATGATAGATGAGGATAAGGAATACACTGAGTAACTTGTTGATGAGTCTATGACTTGATGAAATTGACTTTATTATGTTGCATTCATCTATGATGAAGAATAGAGCTGAAAGACACAAAGCAGTGTTGTCAGTAAATAAAGAATTTTAGTATACACCGACGAAGTGTAGTGTATACCGAGCACAGCATTAATCGAGCTTGTGTTCACTAACACATTTCTTTGTTAACCGAGAAAAATAGAAAGGAATTAAATGATCAATTTAGTTGATAAAATGATGAGCTATAAAGTGTATGAAATCGAGGTAACAGACAATGTTTGTTATGAAGATCGATGACTAACATAAATAAAAAGGATCTAATGGAGCAGATTGAAACGTGTTATTGACACATCAGCCGAGAAAGCTTAAAGCAAAAAAATCTATGAATATGATTAAGTGGCAAAATCTAATGGAGGAAAAGAACATGCTTTACTCATCTATATAAGAGACATTGGTTTCATTATGAAGAGATGCCGGAAGAAGAAGATACTGTAGAATAATTGTGTGGAGAAGTTTTTCTGATCATATCGGTTAATAAGAACCGAGCTGCAGAACAATTACCGAGCTACAGAGAGTTATTACCGATGGATAGTAAGTTGATACATTATTGAATTTGAAGTGTTATATTGGTCAAAAATATTTGATTGAGCTGAACATTGATCTGTAAATTGCAAATTGAAGTTGTATTTAGGCAGATCATCTACTGTTACATATTTAACTATTGTACACAGTCAAATCTCTTAATTGAGTGGACTATGAAAGTCTTTTGATGTTTCATTCATAGAGTGAACATTGTTATCCTGTCAACCCCAGAGTGACTGCTAATTGGATGATAACTTCTGGTCTAAAATCCTCTAATAAGGTCACACCTAATAGTGTGTTTGTAAACCTTTAACAGGGTTGGGTCTTCACTGACCTTACTTCAGAAGAGTGAACAATTTTGGGTTGTCGGTCCCAGGTGGTTTTTCCCTTTATAGGGTTTCCATGTTAAATCTCTTGTGTTATGTGTTGATTGTGATATTTATTTGTTATCATACTTTGCATATTACATGTTAGATTTAATCGGTAATTATTACAAAATTTAGACTGTCAATCGGTAAATACACAGACAGTGAAAGTATTATATGTTTACCGACTTCCAAAAGTAGTAGAATTGTTTTGGATTATACATTTTGATTTGGGACACTAGATAACTGATTCACCCTCCTCTAAGTTATTCTAACAAAACATTGAGCAATCACAAGATTCCTTTAGTCGCTTGATCTCTAGGAAAAGGATGAGTTAAGTTAAAAATTTTGTGACTCAACGTGGGCTGTAGCTTCAGATGAGATTAGACGGTGGTTGCTAGATCTCCCAATCAAACCATAGTTAAAGGAAATATTAAGCGATCTCATGAATTCCTTCATCACCCAATCTCTAGACCAAACCCAGGTTAAGTGAAATATTCCAAGATTGGGAGATAGTCTTCAGTCGCTAGTTCATTAGATGACTTAAGGTTAAGGTTCTTGTTGAGGTTAAGATAAAGATAGTTGCCAGGTGTGATGAGATTTTCATTTTCATTTGCTTGCCGATAGGGATGATGTGGCTGGACACTTTCAAAATCTCAATTGACTATTGTCCACTTATGAGAACCGTTCGATATGTTGGGAAAATTTTAGGATCGACGGTCATGTTTTAAAATTGATAAATTATCCGTTGTCAGTCACATATTTGAATTTTCTAAGCTAGGGTTTATAGAAAATAGAAGTGTCAGCATGCCAGAGGAATACATGACAAATCTAATTTCATCTTTGGCTATAAGGAAAAATTTGCAGCTGGGAAATTAAGTCAACTCTGTGGTGGCTAGGCTGAATATGATCAGATTTGCTTGCTGCCCTGAATCTGATATTTTACAAGAAGCTTTCCTAATGTAGCAATTATGTTTGGGCCAAATTGTCAAAGCTTTTATCCTTGGCATGCTGTGGTAGATGAGATATTTTTTTTAAGATACTTGTTATAGGGATAAAGGGAATCATGCCCTAATTTGTAGTTTGATTGTTTAGGTTTCCATAATGTAAAAGATATCAGATTTGTCTCTGATATTTTCTAATTAATTTAGGGTTTATTCCTTGTTATTTCTATAATAAATTGTTTCCCAATTTCAAGCTGTTGAAGTGACAATTTTTCCCTAATTTTTCCCTAAATGACCTGAAGCTTGTTGTAGTCCTTGTTCATATAAAAGGATTCCTAAGGTCATTTAGAAGAAGTTTTTTTCGAGGTTAAGAAAGGACTTGGCTGCAAAACTTAAATGGGAAACACATGTCTATTGTTTTTCAATCAAGAATTGGTAGAAGAGGTTTGTAACCTCTCTGTTTCACAAAGATCTTAATGAATCTACAATTTTCTTATTTATTTTGTAAAATATTCTATGCTCAATGAATCACTCCCATGTCAGTTTGTGGTAACTTATACAAGGATTTCAAGAATCACTTTGAATCTTGTCTCCTATTTAATGGTTTGTAATTTCCTATTGTCTTGTGAGTTGATGACCTCAAGATAAATAGCTGCAGAAATAGTTCTGTATGTTTTGATATGTTTTTCTGTTAACATAAAGAGTTAAGTAAATGCTTGATATAACCTAATAGAATTGCAGGGTATTAAGGAGGATATTCATAAGTAGTGAGGTTCTTAATCTAATTTTCATTTGCAAGGTGAATGATAAGAATCAACAATACAATGAGGAATTGTTCTGAATATGCCCAATGGATAAGGGACTGATCATAGACACTTTGTCTAATAGATGTTTATTCTTGTCTATCAGTTCTACCCCTAAAACAAATCAAATTCTAAATCTTCAAGTCAGTAGTTGTGGACTTAATAGCAAAAGCCCGTGCTTTGTTTTTGAGTAACTTGGTAGTTTGTTTAGCTTCACACCCTATCCCTTTATGTTGTAGATAGTAAGAAGTATTATGGGCACATATCTTCTTTGTGAGGTTTAGTGGGAAAGGGAAAATTAAGTGATCCTAATCCTAGGTACACCCACCTGAATTCTGAAGAGTTCAAAGTGTAGAAAGCCTTTGTGCTTTGTTTAATTGTCCTTGCTATTGTATGAATGTACTCATTGTGGTAATTAAGCTACCCCATAGGTGCATTTCTGCATTTCCAAGGTTGTTAAAATATTGCTAAACCAAGAGCCAACAAAATGGTGACTCTACTGGGGAATAGAGATACAATAGTCATGCTAAATACAGTTTGATATCTCTGGTGTTATAAAATTGTCATAAATAACGTAGGTACGAGTAGAGCTAGACTCCTAGCCTTCTTATTTATTACATCTAGTAGTTACCATTGAAAGTATAGAGTCAGATTGAAAAAAAATTATATCATCTCACCAAGTTATGAGTGGTGACTCTAAGTTCTCTGCTTGATCAGTGTATGAAATGATGTATTTGTAGTCCTGATAAATAGTTTTTAAGATTCTAGTGAGGTTTTTGTTGTATGGAAAAAGATACAAAAGGATTTTTCAGTGATTAGCATATTTGTCCTCTTCAAGGAGGTGGTGACTCCACAAAAGTTTTAGTGAGGCAAGCTTCAGATCTATCATTCTTTCCAGTCAGAAGGTTAAGTTTCAACCACAACACTTCCAGGTATTTTTGGTCTTTATGTGTATCTTTTCATAAGATCAGCTGTAAAGTATTTTTTTCCCTATTAAGTGTTTCAACACTAGTGAGAAGGGAAGAGTGATATTGAGCAGTGTCATGTTTTCATGTTGAATATCTTGTTAATGACAAGAAACTTTGAAATGATGTCATAGAGATTAAAATGTTTTGGTATACCTCTTGTAAAGATAGAACAAGATGAATGGTTCTCATCTTGTTTCAAACCAAATGAGTAACCAGGAAAGGATCCAACCTAGAAGACTATGTTTTATTAAGTCAGATAGAGCTTTAAATTATGCTCATGTTCCAGGATTCCCTAATCCTTTTTTGAGTAAGCTCATTGAATTAATCTCAGTTTTTGATGATCAGTCTGAATCAAGACTTATGCATGTTCTAGTGTTGTTTAGATTTGTTGTAAAATATGAGATTCATGAAGATGTTAGCATGATTCTTTCTGGGAGATCCTTCAAAGGGGTTGTAGCTCATTGGTATTTAAGTTTACCCCAAAAATACGTCTCTTCATTGACTGATTTTAAATGGTTGTTCCTAAATGAATTTGCTGATGATGGTAACTATAGTAAGTGATGGACTACAACTGATTGAATACCTGAATGACTTAAAGATCAGTGATTAGAGATCACTGAGTACTGAAATGATATTTAAGATAATTAAATTAGTTATTTTGTTGTCATTGATATCAACTAGTTTTGACAGTACTTATCATGATAGTTGAAAACATCTAAACATCTGTAAAGAGGAGAGAAAAGATGAAGAACTAAGATATCTGCATGGAGGAAGATGGATATGATAGATGAGGATAAGGAATAATTTGGGTAACTTATTGATGAGTCTATGACTTTATATGGTTGACTTGATTATGTTGCATTAATCTGTTATGAAGTTGGAAGAAAAAATTAACAAAGTAGTGTGGTCGATAAATGAAGCACTTTAGTATACACCGAGCCAGTGTAGTGCATACCGAGTGATAGTATTAATCGAGCTTGTGTTCACCAATGCATTTCTTCGTTAACCGAGTATGGATATAAGCATTTAATACTTAAGTTTAGCCAACAGAAATTGATGAGCTGTAAAGTGTTATAATTTTGAGATTGAGGATAAAGTTTGTTACAAGATCCATGACTGAAAAAATTTTGAGAAGATCTAAGGGATGGAATTGAAACGTGTTACTGACACAACCGCCGAAGAAATTTTAAGAGGCAAAATCAATGAATGAGATTAAGTAGCAAAATCTGATGGTTGATATGAAAATGGTTTATCTATCTATATAAGAGATATAAGTTTGTTTATTGAAACATGCTGAAAGATAGAAGACTGCAAAGATTTCATGTGAATACAGTTTCATGCATGCTTGATCAAATTGGTTGAAGAAGAACTAAACTGCAGAACAATACCGAGAGTCACCGAGCTTTTACTGAGTGAAAGTAAGTTGAAGAAGTGAATTGATATATTGACCAGAGGATTTTTATGGGCTTAGAATAGATCTAAACATCTGCAATTTGAGTTGTATTATAATAAAATCAATTACTATTTCAGTTTAACCATTGATACAAAAAAATATCTTACCAAGTGGACTTAACCGTCTTATGATATACCCCATGTCATTCAATGAATGTACATTTTTATCCTATCGACCCCATAGTGAATGCTGGTTGAATAATAACTGTTAGTCTTAAATCCTCTAACAAGGTCACACCTAACAATGTGTTTGTAACCTTTAACAGGGTTGGCTCTTCACTGAGCTCACTTCAAAAGTGTGAAAAGTATTTTGGGTTATCGGTCCTAGGTGGTTTTTCCCTTAACAGGGTCTCCATGTTAAATCTTTGTGTTATGTGTTTTTGTGATGATTTTTTTGGTGTCATACTTTACATATTGCATATTTGATTTGGTCAGTAATCACTATGAGTAATTAACTCATAATCGGTAATGTCACAGATAGTTTAGTATTTTATGTTACCAAGCTGCACAAATTTGTTGAATTTGTTAAATGAGGTACATTTTTTAATTGGGACTATTGGATAATTCATCTAAATAATTCATGTCCCTCTCAGTTATTCTAACAATTAGTATCAGAGCATTGGTTTCTTGGAATAGAGTTTTAAGGACTTCAACAGAAAGATCACAAAATGTATAAGAGGGAGGTGCCAAAGATGAACAAGGACAACTTTACTATATGGAAAAGTTGAATGAAACTTCACATATTTGGAATCGGAGATTTTGCCTTACATCTACTTGAGAATGGCTACTTACAACCACCGACTGGACCTTTGACTCTTAATCAACTGAAGGATCGACATGAACACAACATGACTATGATAGAGATTGTTGTTGCTCTATCAGATGCTGAATTTGAGGGTGTCAAAGATTGTTTACTTCAAAGAAAATGTGGGACAAACTAGCTCAAGTCTTTGGTGGTGATGTTAATGTCAAGAGAGCTCAAGCTGAAAGCCTAAGAGACAGGTTTGACAATATGAAAATGAAAGAAGGAGAAAATATAGTACAGTATACAAAATGAATAAAGGAGGTAGTCATTGCTATCAGAGGATTTGGTGGTGTCATTGATGAAGATATAGTGGTAAGTAAAATTCTAAGGACCTTGCTGCTTTCTTATGCAATCAGAATATCAGCTATACATGAAATGATGTCTGCACCTAGCAACACTCTTACTCTTGATAGTCTGATTGGTAAGCTAACAAATTTTGAGCTGAACAATTTTGATAATAGTATTGTACTGTCTGTTGAGTCTTCTTTCATGTCTTCTCTGAAGATTGGTAAGTCTAGCAGTAGAAATAATAGGGATGACAATGAAAGTAACACTGATAATGAGCTTGATGAACTTGAAGCTCTTATGGCCTGGAGGTTACCTAAAGGTAAAGGTAGATACAAGGGAAAATTACCATTAGCATGATTTAATTACAAAGAAGTTGGTCATATTGCTGCTAGATGCCCAAATAGGAAAGAAGATGATAGAAACAAAGATCAATTTGGTGAAGGAAGCTATGGGAGGAGAAACAATAGAAGTTACATACACTACAATAGAGATAATTGAGACAATAATGATAAGGGAAAAAATGTATGTTACATTGCTAAAGAGAATGATACTAATACTGACACAGATGATGATGTTGAAGTAGTATTTGTTGCGATGAAGGATGATTCTAAGGAAGAAGAAAAGTATGTAGAGAAAAAAATTATTTCTAAACTTATTAAAAATAATACATGGATCATTGATAGTGGCTGTACACATCACATGACTGGTGATGAAGAAAATTTTGATCATCTTGAGCAATATAATGGAGGTTCTATAAAAATGGGCAATGATACACCATGTATGGTTAGAGGAAAAGGATCTTTACTAATAAATGATAAAATCAAATGTGATAATTCTTATTGGGTAGAAGGACTAAATTAAAACTTGCTAAGTGTGGTACAACTTAACAAATCAAGTCATTGAGTAGCTTTTGAGAGCAAGAAGGTAAAGATATTTGATGATGGAGGAAAACTTGTTGGAACAGGAGCACAATCCAAAAGTAACTTGTTTTATCTTGATAATGCTAAGTCTTCCCATTTACTGATGAAAAATGAGGATGCATGGTTATGGCATAAAATGTTATGTCATGTAAAATTTGATAACATGATTAAGATCAGTAGAAAGAAAAAGGTTAGAGGTCTGCCTAGCCTAGCAAAGCCTGATCATGTTATGTGTCATGAATGTCAAAAAGCACAAATGATAAAATCTAGTTTTAAGAGTAAAGAATATTTAACAAAGAGAATCTAGAGTTAGTTCACACCGACCTATGTGGTCCCATGAGAACTCAGAGCTACTATGGAGATAGATATTTCATTCTATTTGTTGATGATTACAATAGATTTATGATTGTAATGTTTTTAAAAGAGAAATATGAGGCATGTAAAATGTTTAAATGGTACAAAGAAAAAGTAGAAAAAGAAACCAGGAAATAACTAAAATGCTTGAGATTTGATAGAGGCAGTGAGTTTATTTTTGATGAATTCACTAACTATTGTAATGAGCATGGCATAAAAAGATATGTTTATGCTCTGAGAAGACCTCAACAAAATGAGATTGCTGAAAGGAGAAATAGATCAATTGTTGATTGCGTGAGGACAATGATGATAGAAAAGAATGTTGATCAAACATATTGGAGAGAGGTAGTTAGCAAAGATGTATATGTTCTGAACCAAGTACAATTGAGGAAAGACACAAACAAAACACCCTACGAGTTATGGTTTGGTCACAAACCGACTGTAAGTTACTTCAAAATTTTTGGTAGAAAATGTTTTATTCTGAAAGATGATAGGAATGGGAAATTTGATTCTAAAGGGGATGAGGGAATATTTCTTGGATATTCTACTAAAATAAAATATTACAAGTGTCTGAATAAGGTTACTAATAAGATGATTGAAAGTGCTAATGTCAGAGTTGATGAATTTGATGATAAAAATGGTGAAGAAAGCACTAAGGAGCTAGAAGACTATGGTAGATTCACTTATATTGAACATCCAGAGTACCTACTAAAGCCACAGGATGAGTTGACTGAGCATCAGGAAAAGAACACTGAGGAACAAAAAATGGAAATTAAGGATCAGGAAGAAGCTACCGAGCAAAGAAATGAACCTGAACAGGATGCACAACAAAGAAGAGATCAAGTGTTGGCAAGATTTGTCAGAACACATCATCTTGAGAACCAAATCATTGGAGACAAGAAAGCTAGCATGCTGACAAGAAGTAAGTTAAGACAAGGTACATGCTTAGTTTGTGAGTTTGAACCAAAAAATGTTAAGGTTGCACTTGAGAATGATGAATGGATAAATGTAATGAATGGAGAGATAGAACAAATTGAGAAAAACAAGACATGGAATTTAGTAACTAGACCAAAAGATAAGAATGTTATCGGTACTAAATGGATTTTTAGAAATAAGCTGAATGAGAATGGAGAGGTTACAAGGAACAAAGCTAGACTTTTTTTAGCAAGGGACATGCTTAGGAGGAAGGTATTGATTATGGTAAAACTTTTGCACCTGTTGCTAGAATAGAAGGAGTCTGCATGTTACTTGCATATGCTACAAATAAGAAGTTTAAAGTCTATCAAATGGATGTTAAGTATTCTTTTTTGAATGGGATACTAGAAGAGGAGGTCTACATAGAATAACTAGAAGGGTTTGTTGATCCAAATCAGAAAGACATGGTATGTAGACTACACAAAGATTTATATGGTTTAAAGAAAGCACTAAGAGCCTAGTATGAAAGGCTGCATACTTATCTTTTAAGTATTGGTTTTGTAAGAACCAGTGAAAATAACAATTTGTATATGAAAGGAGGATTAGATGATACTATTTTGATTGCTCAAATATTTGTGGATGATATAATTTTTGGAGGACAAGATCATATCTATAAATCATTTGTTGATGAGATGAGAAAAGAATTTGAAATGTCTATGTTTGGAGAGATTAAATTCTTTTTAAGCTTGCAGGTTATTCAATAGAATGATGGAATTTTCACCACACAACTAAAGTACATAAAAGAAGTATTGAGAACATTTAGCATGGAAGATGCTAAACCAGTTGGAACATCGATGATCAAAGGTGGAAAAATGACTAAAGATGATGAATCTATAGAGGTAAACTAGACATTGTACTGATCTATGATTGGTAAACTAATGTTTGTAGTACACAGTAAGATGGATATTACACATGTAGTGGGGATTGTTGCTAGATTTTCTACCAATCCACAGGATTCAAATATGGTTGCAGTAAAAAGAATCTTGAGATACCCGAAGAAAATAGAGGAATATGGATTATGGTATCCTAAGGTAGGAAAATTTGAACTAAGAGTCTACACCGACACAGATTGGGCTGGAAATATAGATGACAGAAAGAGTACAACTGGGGGAGCATTTTTCTTTGGTGAAAGACTTGTTACTTAGACAAGTAAGAAACAACCTTTTATTTCTCAGTCTATTGCTGAAGCAGAATATGTTGCTGCTACTACAAATTGTTCAAACATTACTTATATCAAACAAGTGTTGGAAGGGATGAATGAGGTAATCATTGAGTTGGTGATTATATATTGTGACAACACTAGTGCAATAAATATTTCTAAGAATCCTGTAATACACTCAAAGACCAAGCATATTTCTATTAAATATCACTACTTAAGAGAACAAGTACAGGAGAAGCAAGTCAAACTGGAATATTTTATATCAAAGAAGAAACTTGCTGATATTTTTACCAAGCCTATACCGAAGGATACTTTTGAATACTTGAGGACTAGACTTGGGGTCCGTCCCCTGTCTACTAGTCACTAATGTGATCTGGAGGTTGTGTCAGCCTAATCTTATCAGAAGATCATTCATGTTGATGCAACATAGCTCACACTTTGGATTTTGTCTAAGGTTGTGAATGATTTGAGGAACTAGAATAGAGATTTGCATATTAGTATACCAAGATACATTTTCTACACCAAACACTAGAGAGTCACTTGGCTATTGCAGAGCTATATGTTTTATGTTTTTCTTTGGCATTATTGTCAAAGGGAGAGATAAAAAATATGACAAACCGAGAGATCCATGGAACATCTATCTAAGGGAGAGATAATCTGAGAAATTCAGGGAGAGTTTTGAAGATTTGTTGCCGAGAATAGAAGGAATCTGAGAGCTAAAAATATCAAATCTGCATAGGAAAGTTTGCACTTGCAATGTTATCATGTAACGTAGTGATTAAATATATTAAATATCAAGCTAGGGAGAGCTTACCGAGCTACAAAATTTTCTTACATAGTTATAGAATATATGTTTGGCATGTGTATGGTATATTTCATATTGCTTGAGTTGCCATCAATGCCAAAGAGAGAGATTGATGGACTATAACTGATTGAATACCTAAATAACTTAAAGATCAGTGATTAAAGATCACCGAGTACTACAATGATATGTAAGATAGTTAAATCAGTTATTTTGTTGTCATTGATGTCAACTAGCTTTGATAGTACTTATCATGATAGTTGCAAACATCTAAACATCTATAAAGAGGAGAGAAAAGATGAAGAATAGAGATATCTACATGGAGGAAGATGGATATGATAGATGAGGATAAGGAATACTTTGGGTAACTTATTGATGAGTCTATGACTTCATATGGTTGACTTGATTATGTTGCATTACTCTTTTATGAAGTTGGAAGAAAAAATTAACAAAGCAGTGTGGACGATGTAATACCTCTCCTATGGTGATACTTAGACTTTTCTGATTTGGACATTTTATTATTATTATGGTCAAGACTATACATTTACATTTATGTTTTGTGGATGATGACATGATGAATATGCTCATTTATGGTTAGTAATTACATGTTTATGAGATTAGAAAATTATCTATTTTTATATGGATCTAACCCAATTATTTGAATCTAACCACTATCATGATGTTTTATGTTTCATGGATGTGTCTGATGTGTTTTTCATGACTCCAGGACGAAGTCGTAGTTACTCACTTAGTTGAGGTCCACACGATGTATCGATCCTGGTCATCTGCTTGCATATATCTGATTTGTATCTCCATATGTATATATATGTATCTCTTCTTGGTGATGCAGGATTGCAGGTACTGGGTGTCGTCTCCACCTGGCTTCACAGGTCTGAGCGATCCCTCAAAATCCTCGATCGTTGTTGTTGTTACGGAGGTATCACCAGGTCCACAGGAAGAAACTTCACCTTTGATCCTTTTATCCTTAGGTGGGAAGTGTCGAGTCAGTCCCTTGTGTGAATGTCTTATGTGGTTTTGTAATTGATGGAATTGTGGATCTTGTAGCTAGTTCTTGCCTTCATGATATGTTCAATTTTGTTAGTAGATCATGGATGTAGATTATTGCTCATTGGAGGGTATGATTTAGTAGCGTATCTCATTAGGAGCAATTTTTGAGTGCAATTAAATCATGTGGTTTTAATACCCATGATAAGGATTAATTTTATGGTATTTTAATGTCTAAGGAAATATTAATAATAAGAGGTTTTAAATAATAATAGTGGTAAAATTCTAACCTATGTTAGTGGCTACTTAATATATGCATATATATTTTAGAATGGGGATTAAGGTATGAATAAACCATATAGTTTATAATAATGTTATTCTAATGTTTAACATTAATAATAATGTACCTTATTTATGGTATTATTTTATAATACTAATAATGACAAAGAGTCTGTAGCAATAAAAATAATAATATGTTTTATAATAATAATATTGTGCTTGTAATAATATTTATAATAATAATATATGTACACATAGGCATATGGGTGCACACATATGCATATGCATACATATATTTATATAGAATTATTACCATGTAATCATTTATTATATTAATAAATAATTAGATCAATTAGCGGTATGGTAAATAGGATTATCCTATTACCATAGTTAAATAATTTAATAAATTGTTTTAAGATTATAATATTTATTTTAATAACCTTAAATTTAAGGACTTAGATTATAGTTTATTTATTCCTTTACGGGAATGAGTTTTCAAAACCATCTCTTTAACGGATGGATAGTTGAGATGGTTGCACCAGTTGGATTACCTGTGCAACCACCTCCTCCATCCTATTTACAGGAAAGATTTCCTGTGTAAAAGGGAGTTGGGAGAAGAGGATTATTATTATTATTATTATTGTGGTAAAAAAATATTTATCCTGTGAGTTTGGCATTTGGATTGTTACGGGTAGAGGCTGGAAGGTTGCGAGCAAAAGGATTCAAGGAGTGTTGGAAACATTGGAGAGGGTTTGATCTTCCTTCTTCTCCAACTGGTCTTCGCAGGACTCCAGGTTGGAATCCATCCTGAGAAGTAGATTTATCTTGTAGAATGAATGTAAAATCTAGATTCTGGAAAAATTTCTGTATATTGTGCTGTGGTTGAAAATATATATATATGCTTTATTTTCTGTGTATTTGAAATGTGTTTGTGGAAAGTTATTTTACAAATGTTTGTATGTTCACTGTGGTGAAACCTCCCTGGTAGGGTAGTGTAGTTTACTGTCACTGGATGTATTATGAACGCTTCCAGAGTTTAGAACTTTTGTTGCAACCTTACTGTTTCATGTCCATATATGTGCTACCCTTTCTTTTCCCAGATCTAGAATATATTTGTTAGATAGGTAGGGAGGATTGATGGGCCGTTTCTGAAGGGAAACTGGGATATCTCAAATGGGTCGTGCTCATATTAGGCAACCTTAGTCCCCATAACACCCAGTTTTACCCGCAAGACAAAGTTGACAGTCATTCTCTGCAGTTCCGGTCGGCTCAGTGTGTTAACCGAGTAAGGTCGGTAATGTGTTTACCGAGTTAGGTCGGCTCAGTGGTAACCGAGTTAGGTCGGCTCAGTGTGTTAATCGAGTAAGGTCAGTAATGTGTTTACTGAGTTAGGTCGGCTCAGTGGTAACTGAGTTAGGCTGGTAATGTGATAACCGAGGAAGGTTGGTAATGTGTGAACCGAGTGAGGTCGGTAAAGTGTCAACCGAGCTAGGTCGGTAGTGTGTTAACCGAGGTAGGTCGGTAGTGTGCTAACCGAGGAAAATAGGATTCAGACTTTATACAATTATAACATTAAAGTATAAGTTTACGTACTTTAATTACTTATACTTTAAGTTATACTTGTATAAAGGGATTAGGTACCCTTTGAATCCATTGGAATAGGTTTCAGGTTCCTAGGAGTTAAGTCGTAGCTTTTAAATTTCAGATTTTTAATTAAATCAGACTTAGTCAATTTTCAGGATTAGCCAGGTTTTAGGTTTAGAAAGAAATTTTGTTTAAACCTGAAGATTGTTCATTCCTTGTTTAGTGGAGATTATTTTCAGTACATTTAGATGTCTTTATTGGGATAGAATGTTTGTAAGGAGCAGTTTAGGGTTTAGAGTCAAGACATTCTAAACATTCTTAACATACCTAATTTCTCTAAACATACATAACTATCCTATTATTTTCAATCCTTGGTAGTAGTTCTCAAATGTGTTTGCAATATGTTTTTACTATGTGTATGATGTAATTGTGATGTATGGGTTGAGGGTAGAAAACCTAACGACACCTAGTGAGTGGCTCTCAGTGCGGGGCCGGGGCCCTAAAGTGGCTAGAACCAGGATAACCAACTGAAGAGTTATTTAACAAGTGGAAATTTAATTAAACTCATGGGAATGGGTTAAAACATTAAAAAGATTAATGTGCCTCGCCCATGCCATTAGTGCTAGTAAAGGCTATGGATGGGAGTGGGAGAAGGTACCTATGCGTAGGTACGATCGAATGGCACTTGTCTGTACGAAAGGCATTCGATCCCGCATGTGCCTACTTGGGGGCCGGGGCCCAGAGTGGCTAGTACCAGGACAACCCAAGGGGTGAGGGCTATGCGATGACACTCACTTAGGTTGTTGCTTAGAGTTTCTACCCAAGCCTTAGAACCTTTTGGGAAAGATCTATACTTTGACTCTCTTTTCATTTGCTATTTTGGGAAAGATTACCCAACCCTAGGTTTGGCCTAGCTATTCCTTCTTTGTGGACCTTGGTGTTTATCTCCTAGCACGGGGGAGTGGGCCTTATAGGTACCCACATGGTTGGGTGGTAAACATTTTTTATCGAGGTACCTTTTGCAGATACATGCTTGAAGATTCATGCTTGCTTATGTACCAGATTTGAAGAATGAAGGCCTTGTGATTATATTTCATGATGCATAATCTTGTTACTTTTTATGAGGAGTTGAATGCAATGTAATCAATGATGTAATTGGAATGGGTAGACTTAGGAAGAAGGGAAAAGGGAAATGTGAACTTTATGTTTAAGATGTATGTTGGAAAGAAAAAGGATTTTGTAACATTCCAAATTATGTAACATGCTTTCATTATTGTTGTTTAAGTGAAGCTATTGAAAAACCAAATGTAGTATATTTTAATGTATCAAATGAGTTGGATAAATTTTATAAGTTACATGGTTCATAAAGGATACTTAGGAATATAGATGATTTCTAAATGGAAAGTTGAAATGAAAATATTTTGTATTTCTTAAGATATGATGCAGTTTGCTTTGGGAATTAAATCTTGTTGTTAGTTTACTTAATGGATTTGAATGAATCATGCATTTAAATGAAAAGGGAACCTTGGAAGGAATCTAAGTTAAAGTTTTGATTACATAATTCTTTTTAAAGTTCAAAATTTTTCCATAAATTATTACTTAGGTTTTCTTTAACAAAGAGAATCTTTGTTCTCTTCCCCGGTTCCCTTGCGGGGCATGACAGACAATAAATGAAGCACTTTAGTATACATTGAGCTAGTGTAGTGTATACCGAGCGATAGTATTAACCGAGCTTGTGTTCGCCGACACATTTCTTTGTTAATCAAGTATGGATGAAAGCATTTAATACTTAAGTTTAGCCAACAAAAATTGATGAGCTGTAAAGTGTTATGATTTTGAGATTGAGGATAAAGTTTGTTACAAGAACCATGACTGGCAAAATTTGGAGAAGATTTAAGGGATGGAATTGAAACGTGTTACTGACACAACTGTCGAAGAAATTTTAAGAGGAAAAATCAATGAAGGAGATTAAACGGAAAAATCTGATTGTTGATATGAAAATGGTTTATCTATCTATATAATAGATATAAGTTTCTTTATTAAAACATATAGGAAGATAGAAGACTATAGAGATTTTGTGTGAATATAGTCTCATGCATGCCTGATCAAACTAGTTGAAGAAGAGTTGAATTGCAAAATAGTACCGAGCATCAGAGAGCTTTTATCGAGTGAAAGTAAGTTGAGGAAGTGAATTGATATATTGATCAGAGGATTTATATGGGCTTAGAATAGATCTAAATATTTGCAATTTGAGTTATATTGTAATCAGATCAATTACTATTTCAGTTTAACCATTGATACAGAAAAATCTCTTAACTGAGTGGACTTAACCATTTTATGATATACCCCATGTCATTCAATGAATGTACATTGTTATCCTATCGACCCCATAGTGAATGCTGGTTGAACGATAACTGTTAGTCTTAAATCCTCTAACAAGGTCACACCTAATAGTGTGTTTGTAACCTTTAATAGGGTTGGCTCTTCACCAAACTCACTTTAGAAGAGTGAAAAGTATTTTGGGTTATCGGTCCCAGGTGGTTTTTCCATTAACATAGTTTTCACATTAAATCTTTGTGTTATGTGTTTTTGTGATGATTGATTTGTTGTCATACTTTACATATTGCATATTTGATTTGGTCAGTAATCACCGTGAGTAATTAACTGGTAATCGGTAATGGCACATATAGTTTATTATTTTATGTTACCAAGATGCATAAATTTGTTGAATTTGTTAAATGAGGTACATTTTGTAATTGGGACTATTGGATAACTGATCTAACTGATTCACCCCCCCTCTCAGTTATTCTAATAGTAAGCTACTAAAGGATTGTTAGCAAGAAAAGAATACAAATAGTATTCCTAAACAACCCATGTTTGATGATGAGAATGTTTCTCAGGATGAAAAAGTTATATCAAAAGAAGGCATTAAGTAGATTGAGAGGTGAATAAATTCAATAGAACATTTTGAGTCTGAAAATTGATGATGATGCTAACTCTATTTGTGTTGAGGATGCTGATTATGATGCTGATAGTGAGGTCAGTGGATATCAAGATGTTGGTGAAGAGTCTATAGTTAATAGTATTTCCATTAAGTTTGTAGATCTTCCCTTTTATCAGCATAAGAGGACAACATTATTGTCTTAGCATAAGGAGGTTTTGCGTAAGGAACAAAAAAATGAATGCAGATGAAAGTTATTGTAGTGATTTCTTTGCACAAGATAATGTGAGTCAGGGAATTTCAGTGCTTGTTCCAGATAAGGAAGATGTTTACAACATCACCAGGGAGACCAACAAAAATGAGGATGGGGTTCAAGTTTCATTAAGCACTGAGAAGATGTCAACTTTCTTGGTTGTGGATTTTTCAAAGGTATGCCCCTAATGTGGACCCTATTTTCTATTACCCAATTGATGTATGCTTTGACACTAATAATGAGTCAGGTGTCCAAAGTGATGAAGAAGGTGATCCATGTTTTCTTGAGTTCCCCTCATGTAGTAAGTTTGTAGAAGAAGAATATGAAGGCCATGACAATGTGTTATTCTATCATAAGGATTCCAATGATGAAAAGGTTTCTTGTTCATTCCCTTTTCCTTCTTTTGAGGAGTATGATAGTGACTGTGACAGTATCAGAGACAATGTTTTTGATGATTGGGACATAAAATTTCTTGGCAATAATGATGCAGATCAGTTGTCCCTGTGTCAAAATGTTTGTGAAAGGAATTTGCACTTGGTTCATGATCCATTTCATGAAGATATCATGGAGGAACCAAGTTTCTCAGTGGCTAAAATAATGCATAAATGTAAATCTGAGGATCCAAGTCCTTCCCAGCCAGATGAGTCTGTAGTAATGCATGCGACTCATATTGGAGATTCATTAGCAAGTCACTGATGACAACATATGGTAAGAAGCATGCATGGAAGTCTTAAGCAATGAGCCTTGAGCATATATTGCATGGATATGTTATCAACATTATATCATGGATGGAAAGGTTGATTATGAGTGCAGGGTATGTGCAAGATCATGATATGCCAAAAAGTGACGATGTGAAAAAGAAGTCTTGATTAATAGACTCTTTGAAAAACAACTATAACTTTCAAACAATATAGCATTTTTTAAATCTGAAATATACATCACATTCTATGATTCACCTAATACAATAATAATAAACAATTCTTTCAATTTGATGAAGTTTAGACTAAGTTAAGGTGGTCAGACATGAGATTTTTTATATTTAGGAAAATTTATAGAAAAAAAATCATAATTAATTATTTACTTGGAAACAAATACAAAAAAATATACATCACATTTGGACACGAGTCTACTACTTTTATCTAGAATCTTATAAAAAATATTATCATTTGATTTTGTTTAATGTGGTTAGACATACACCTATTTGTTATCTTTCTAGTCCTAATTGATAGACTTGTTGAAAAATAGGTATAATTTTCAAATTGTATAACATTTTTGAAATCCAAAATATGTGTCACATTCTATGATTTTCCTACTACAAGAAAAATATAAAAGAAAATTAATTTGATAAAGTTTAGATTAAGTTAATGTGGTCAGACATGAGAATTTTTGTATTCTGGAAAAGTTGTAGAAGAAAAATCATAATTAATTATTTACTTGAAATAAATTACAAACAAATATGTGTCACATTTGGACATGAGTCTACTACTTATACCTAGTTACTTGTAAAAAAAATTTATCATTTGATTGTGTTTAAGGTGATTAGACATACACCTACTTCTTATTTTTTCCTGAAATTTTTGTACTACTACATTGAAATTTTGATATTTTCAACATATAGAATAATTATTTTTCAAAAAAGGCCTAGTATCTTAGAAACTAAATTTAATTTTCTACAGATTCTTTTCTTACATATTTTTGATATAATATTTATAACTTGTTCAATTTTTTATGTCAACTTGCCTAAACTTGATTTTCTAAATTTTCATTGCCACTTAAGGGCCTAGTTTGGCATACCATGATCTTGTATATACCTTGTAGACAATTATGTAGTAGTTGTGTCAACAGTATTCCTGATAGAATTATAGGTAGATATCGGTATGAGATTCATAGTACGATTATCATGGAGCCTTTCCCATTTACATAAATGATGTAGACATATGTATGAAGCTATTTTCATGGACGCAGAGTCTGATATGTAGTAGAAGTTAAGTTATGATTTTTACAATTGACAGTCATAGTTTCCTGAGTTTATCCAGAGGAGCCGACAAAGATTATATTGGTAAAGTAGTTGCACCTATCATTTTGGTATGTGCGCTTGGATCAGTGTTGGTTGGAGAGTTAAGAATGTTTGGTTAAGAGCACATGACATAATTTAGCATGAGGAGAAAGTATCAGTTAATTTGGTGGAGATGACAGTGTGAAGTAACATGTTCACTCATATTGAGCTAGATAGGTCCCAGTTCATGTTGCGTGCTTAGTAGAGCTAGAAAGGATGTTATTGTAGAGTTTTATTGTTTCTCTAATATGATTTCAAGGTGGTTCTAACAGGCCAACTTGATTAAATCATTTAAAGGAAAGATACTTATAGGCAGTCATTTGTGATTGCTAGGTATGACTGATAGTTGAAAAAGAAGAGGAGAGCAGAGAGTGCAAAGTATTGAGCCATCAATAGAAGGTCTATGTGATATAGTAGAGAGTATATGTTATTCATTGGAATTGATCAAGATAGGAGGGCTACGCACAGTTCACCAATATCCATATATAGTGCGTATCTATTAAACAGAAGGTTGCAGCCTTCAACCCTTTGAGCAGTGTGCTCTCAGATAGTGCATCCTCACCCCTAACAGGGTTAATTGTAAAAGACTCCTAACAGGGTCCAACCCTTGACCATGTCACTATACTTATTGCATTGTAAAGATCAACTCCTAACAGGGTTGTAAGATCTTCTAATAGGGATCATAATACACTAGTGCAGTTCTTAGTGGGTGTCAATTCCCACTGGGGTTTTTACCTATTTGGGTTTCCCCATAATGAAAATTGTGGTGTTGTGTTAAGTGTTCTTTCATTTTTTTTATTCTTAATGTTCTTATATACTTAATTGGATAAATAACTAAAACTTGTAGATAAATAATTCACCCCCCTCCTCTCAGTTATCTCTTGGGACTATTCCTAACATTTGGTATTAGAGCCAAGTGCCTCAGAGAAAAATTTTAACAGCTTGAGGTTGATCAGATGACATTATTTAGAAAATAAAGTGCTAAGTTTGATAGAGAGAATTATCTAGACTGGAAGAACAAAATGATGACACATTTGCAGTGCATTTCCTTTGAGATTTTTGAAGTAGTTACCAAAGAAGCTGAGATTCCTTCACTAGAAGATCTTGCAAAAGAAGATGCAACCTTGAAGCAAAAAAGAGATGTTCACTTCAAATGCTATTTCCAAAGAAGCCCTTATCAGCACCCTATCTGACAGTGAATTTTCAGAGATCAAGAAAATGGACAAAGCCTATAAGATATGGAAGTACCTAGAAGACATGTTTGAAGGAGATATTCAAGCTAAGAATGTGCATAGAAAGACATGGAAGAAAAGATACAATACATTAGAGATGCTACATGATGAGAATGTCAGAGCTTACAATTAAATGATTAATGAAGAAGTTGCAGGAATGAAAAACAATGGTGGAGAAATCTTGGAAGAAGACATAATGGATAAATTGATGACTACCTTGACACCAGAATATGACAACAAGACATGCATCCTAGATGAAACTATGCAGTCCAAAAAAGACTTTAAAAGAGAGACTTTAATCAGCAAGCTTTCAGCCTTTGAGATATCAAGATTGAAGACAGAGCCTAAAAGTGAAAGAACATTCAAAGCTTCAGTACATGGTAAGAAATCCTTGAACACCTTTGGTAATTTTGATGATGACGATGAAGAGAAAACACTAGATGATTTCATTGCTATGATTGCTAAAATAAAAAAGAAAGGAAAAGGAAAATATGAAGGTCAATTACCATTCAAATGCTTTTCATGTAATAAGATTGCTCACTTTGCATCCAAGTGTCCTACAAGAGTTAAGAAGTTGAAAAATAACTACAAGCCTAAGTATACAAATGAAAGTTATGTTGGAAATTTGGCTGAGTTATATATCAAGTTGTTGTCATTATGGAAACATATAATTAGTATGAAGATCACACTATGACAAAAAGCATTTATGATAGAGCCCAAGTAAAATTATCTACGTATAAGCAGTATTTTCTAGTCTAACTAGAGACAATTTTGGATAGCGATGTTGATAGAAGTAGTTTTAGTGCATGTGCACTTGAACATGGATAATTATATGTATGAAAAAGACACATCTGGAAGCACAAGTTAGTATGGTATGTATGGAAGAAGTTATTGCAGATTTACCAAAATAGATTTAGAGCCGACTGAGAAGAGTAAGAAGACAAAACAAGTAAAATAGTTAAGGGATTTTTTTTTTAATCAAAATAATGACTTAAACATACAAGGGATGACATCCTAGACATTAACTCTTGGGTAGTAGAAGTTAATTTTGAGTTTATGTTTTGTAAAGCTGACTGTAAAGTTATTATTCTTAATAGCTTGTATAAATGTAAGAAATATGTAATGTGAAGACATATGCTCGAAGTGATAAGATATTGTAATGATATGATGCAAAGATATTTGTTGTAAAATTAAAGCAAGAAGACTTTGTGTATGAAAGAGAAGAAGCTAGAAAGCTAAATCAGAATAGGAAAGCTATTCGATAGCAGTAAAAGGTTAAGTAACTTACCTTTTTGTAAACAAATATCACTGTACATTACATGTTTGGAAAGTGAGCTCATGTTGTAATCATTCTATTTTGTATACCAACTCTTAGCAGAGTTGAGGCTTCTAACAAGGCCTAGAGTCCTTTAATCAGGACATAGACACTATATATATGTAATAGACTCCTAATAGGGTCAACATCCTTAACATGATATTTTTGATTAGTGGATCACTTGTGGGTATCATCCCCACTAGGGTTTTCCCTTGGCCAGGGTTTCCTCAAGAAAAAACATGGTGTTATGAGTTCATTTCCTTTATTTCTTTGCATGTTATTTAGTTTACTTTGTTTTGCAAGCATCAAGTTAATTTTCTATATCCATAATTGGGCAAAAGTAAAAGTTTGAAGAATACTGATTCACCCCCCCCTCAGTATTCCCTATTTCTAACAATTGGTATCAGAGCTTAGTTACTCGAAAGAAAGTTATTGAGAGAAAGCCTAGCAGCTTGAGTAAGATCTCTATGGATATGGATAAATTACAGAAGAATCTTGAAGAAGCTCTTGAACAAATTGGTATTCTTATTGAAGAAAGAGATACTCTGAAAGGGAAATATGATGATGCAAAGAACTTCATTGAGAAGCTAAAAGAAAATCTAGAAGAACTAAAATAAAAAAAAGAACCTTCTATACAAATCAAAGATTGTGATGAAATTTCAAATCTGAAGAAAGAAAATGAGATCCTTAAACATGAATTAAAGATTGTAGATCTGAAGTTAAGTTTGAAAGATGGAAACAACAAGAATGAATCAAATCTGAAATCTAAAAATGAAGATTTGAAGTCTAAACTTTGTAAAGTGACAGGTGAATTTGAGAAAACCAAATTACAGTATGCTGAACTTGAAAAGTACAACACAATTGTGAAAGGAGAACTGCCAGGTCTAAACAACATCTTGAGAGACTGTATTCCACCAGTGAAAAGATTAATGAACAAATGTCTTATTAGAAGCCATTTTATGATAAAACTAGTCTTGGATTTAATTCATCTAAGATAAATGAAGAAAGAAAGGAACCAAATATGAAAGTCTCTGAGAACAAAGATGGAAAGAAACCTGATTAAGCTAACAAATCTGAAGACACACCTAATCCACCTAAAGAAGATGAACCACCCAAAGATACACAAAGAGAATTCAAAGGTAGATGTTTTGCATGTAATACTTTTGGTCATATGAAGAAAGATTGCATAGGTAAGCAATTCAAATCTCTCAATGGTTATTGTTATAATTGTCATGGTTTTGGACATAGAGCTATTGATTGTAAGAAGCCTAGATCTAATGATAATAATAGTGGTAGAATGTTTAGAGATACTAACCATGCAGATAAGACCCTACTAAAGATATGAATAGAAGAAGTGGAGTTGAGTGTTATAGATGCAACAAGATTGGACACATTGCCAGGAATTGCAAATCACAAATCAATCAGACAGGACCGAGATATGGAAATAATGGAGTAGTTTGCCAGATATGTAACAAATTTGGTCATACAACAAGATTTTGTAGAATGAATAGCATGAGAAACCCTAATCCTAGAAACTATACAAAAAGAAATGAGAATGAAAGAAACAGTTAGAAAGGATGCTATAGTAATTCAGATAGTAAGTGTGAAACACTTCCTAACCCATCTCAAAGCACTTAATTCATAAAAACTGTATTAGGGTAGGAACTTAGGATAATGTAGAAATTAGTATAAAATGAATTGAGTCTTGCGCAATTAATGTAAGGTAGTATGTGATGTATTGATGCTATGGTTAAGAGTGCATGAGCTAATATGAATGTATGCGAGTTCACAAGAAGTATGAAGTTTTGTAGGAAAGCATGAACAAATTTTTGGAAAGAAGCGGAAAAAGAATTGAATGTGATGTCAAAAGCTTGAAAGATTGAAAGGTTAAAAGATTATGATTGGTATTACTTGATCATTCAAGAGACTTCAAGAGATAAGAAGATTAATGCAGTGGTGATTGATATCAATTTGCAGGATTTGGTAAAGAATTTTGTGATGGATGTACGCAAAGCCCTAAATCATGAAATTGAGGTATTTTACTGAGAAATTCTATCAAGAAGTTAAAAGATTTTTTATAAGTCATGGATGTATCATTTATTCATCATGTAAGGGATACTATTATACCTAGAGTTAAAAGGAAACTAGTAGAACCCTTGGAAGAAGACCCTAGTCTTGCATTGTCATCTGTACTAGATGAAGTTTTACATTTGGAAGATGTAAGAGGTTAGCTAAGATGAAAATTTGAAACCCTAAGTGAAAGTAACATGACTAAGGAATATGAGAAGCTATACAATCAGGATATGTCATTGAAAGAAGGATTTGAACATCTGAAGGATAATGAAATTGTAAAGTATTCACTGCACTATGAATTTGATGATGATGAATGTACTAAAATCATTTTAAGCAGAATTCACAATGAGAAGTTTTGGCTAGATGACAAAGTGATAGATATCACAAGGGACCTAATTCATGAGGTAACCGGTTTGTCTAAAACTGGAGTCATACCCTTCAATGAGAAAAATGTGAAGAAGACTGTATTCAACAACACCAACTCATCCTATAATGGTAGAGGGATAGTAATCAACAAGATATTATAGGATGATGTTATATTTGTTTGCAAGATCTTAACATCTAAGTTTTGTGCAAACTCTAGAGAAGATGACATGGCAATTGGAATGGTTCATGCAACATATTTGATGTGCGTTGATAAAGTAAAAGTAGATATGTGTGAAATATTAAGAATTTAGTTGTTTGAGAACCTTGAGAAGATAAAGAAAACCAAGAACTCACAATTTAGATTCTCTTCTCTGATTACATACATGTTTTTTCATTTATTAAGAATATTTCCATACACTATTGGAGATGATTGGAATGATAACAGGACTACTACAAATAGAATCAACAAGGTGTATTTGAGACACCCTATTGACAAGGTTAATGAGAGTGCAACCTTGGTAATCAAAACATTTCAAAATCAAATGAAGAAAAGGTCAAGGATTCCAAAAGCTATTGTAGAGAAGTATAAAAATGAAATATGTTTTATGGTTGACACTGATTTTACTTTCATTGAAGTAGTTGAACCAAGAGTTGAGTTTATTGATCCTCTTGGATATGAAGTTTCAGAAATTGAAGAAGAAGAGTATGTGAATAGATTGCTTAAGAGAAAGTTGGATGTGAATAGTTCAAGATTTGGAACCTATGAGGAGAACTTTAACTCCGTGAAGTCTCTACATGAAGATAAATTGGGCAAAAAGAGAGTTGAGAGCACCATTAAGAAAAATCTTAAGGATACTGGAATGACATAACATGAATTCCTAGTTGCAAAGAAGACAATAACAACAATAAGAGACATTGGACAAAAAGAATTTTTGTCTATTCTACCATTTTATTCAGTTGCAGATTAGACTGAAAATGTTTAGAATTTAGAAAAAGTGGTAAAAGTTGAAGAGGTACAAGAAACAAGGAAATCAAATAGAACCTCCACCACTCCCCCAGCAAAAAGAGTAAAGGAAATGGCAAGTGGGCTAGGAAAGAGACATAAAACATTATTTACCCCAGTGCAAAGGAAGGTATCTGAAGTAAAAGATGATGAAGAAACTAGATGCAACAAGAAGAAATGGAAACCGAAGATAGAGAAAGTAAATTCCCTAATCATTAATGAAGGAGATTTATCTAAGATGAACAAATACTATGAGATGTACAACTATTCTGAGAAGTTGAACTTAGAAAATGCAGTTGTCAGGCATATGTTTTTTGCTAATAAGAAGTTTGACAGTATTCAAGGAAAGATTCCTGATGAGTTGTTTGAAAAGCTAGTGAACAAAAAGAAAAGAGTAGCAAAAGAAGATAGAAACATAAGAGAAAACTATGTAAGGAAGCTCTGTGACATTAAAGACAAAAATCATTTGAAAGAAATTTTGAAAGATCTTAATACTCATTTGAGAATGAAGAGAACCATCTTGATAATGGGAGGGAACTATGAGGAAGTTAACAAGGAAACTGAACAGGCAGTTATAAAGGTAATGACCTTAGGCCCTAGTGAGCACACAAGTGCACCAGACCAAGGATTGGAAGATGAGAAACATAAAATTCCTACACCATCACCACCACCATCAATCAACATTGAAGATGAAGCAATGAATGTTGAAGGAACTAATATCATTTTTGATAGTGAGGACAACCCATTCAGTAATCTTGAAGACATTGTTAACAATTCGGCTATGGAACAACAAGATATGACAGTGAATGAGGAAGAAAATGAAATCAGACAAGAAGAAGAAGAATAACAAAATCAAGAAGAAACACAAGCTAAAATAGAGGTAGCAGGATAGGAAGGAACACAAGAACAAGAAGAAATCAGTCTTACACCCAAGGTAGTAGTGGAGAAGCCATAGACTAAATCCATCTTTATTAGTCTTGGATAGGAAGTTGATGATGATGATCAAATAGAATTGATCTCATCTATGAATAAAATCATTGGGAAGAACAAGAAAGTTAAAAGCCTTGAAGGATCACTGATTGAAGTAATATAAAAATTGCAGAATGTTATAACCAGTCAGATCAATGAGACAGATCCAAAGGTCAAAGCAAAGGAAGTTGTGAAAGCATTTGATAGTGAATTCACAAATCTATCAGACATGGCTACAGTAAAAGCACAAGTAGCCTATGAAGCAAAAATATTTTAGGATATATGTTAGAATATCAGAAATGACATAGATAATCCTTGATATTTGCATAAAAGAACTAAGAAGAAGCTTGGAGAAAGGAAAATCTCTATTTAAACAATGTACAAAATCTGAAGATCTTGTATCAGAAATAGCAGATAAGATGAAAGCAAAAGAGGCAGAAATTCAGACAGCAACAAATCTCTTAGCAAGTCCTAATGTGAAGATATCTGATGTTGAGAAAAGAATAAGTAAATTGTATGATGATATAAGGATTCTAAGCAATGAAAAGGATAACAAATTGAAAATATTTTCTCTATTAAGAGAGCGTATTTCAATTAAGATTAGTATTCTTTAATGTCAATTGAAAGAATGTCTTACCTCTAAGACATCTTATGAGAAATTTCACTATGCTAACCTTAAGGCATGTGAAATAGCATCTTATGGTTTATGTGAACTTCTTAGTGTTTCAGACACTATTAAAAAATCATGGGAGAAAGAGTTAGAGAGAATAAAGGTAAATTTTGTAGATTGTGTTGCAAGCCTACGACTTTGCAATCTTGAATCCAAGGTAAACAATTTTGTTGAATAGTTTTGGCACCCTTTTTGTCATTATTGTCAAAGGGGGATTAATAGCAGAAAATTGTGAATGGTATAGACAATATGATATATTGTATAGAATGTATGGAGGCATACTCCTAGGGGAGTATAGATATTCTATACATATTTGGAGATATAAGTATACTGAAGAACTTTTTTAATGGCCACAATTTTGAAGTTTTGTATGACTTAGCCAATTTTCTCATATGTTGCCACCAATGACAAAGGGGGAGATTGTTGGCAATTTGAATGAGTTAGATATCAAGTTGTAATTATGGCAACATATAATCATTATGAAGATCACACTATCATAGAAAGCATTTATGATAGAGCGCAAGTACAATTATCTAAGTATAAGTAGTATTTTCTAGCCTAACCAGAGATATTTTTGGTTAGCAATGTTGATAGAAGTAGGTTTAGTGCATGCGAACCTTAACATGGATAATTATATGTATGACAAAGACACATCTGGAAGTGAAAGTCAGTACGACATGTATGAAATAAGTTATTGCAGATTTACCAAAATAGAGTTAGAGCCAACTGAGCAGAGTAAGAAGACAAAACAAGTAAAATAGTTAAGGGATTTTTTTTTATATCAAAATAATGACTTAACCATACAAGGGATGACATCCTAGATGTTAACTCTTGGGTAGCAGAAGCTAGTTTTGAGTTTATGCTTTGTAAAGCTGACTGTAAAGTTATTATTCTTAATAACTTGTATAAATGTAAGAAATATGTAATGCGAAGAGATATGCTTGAAGTGATAAGATATTGTAATGATATGATGTGAATATATTTGTTGTAAAAGTAAAGAAATAAGACTTTGTATATGAAAGTGAAGAAGCTAGAAAGCTAAGTCAGAATAGCAAAGCTATTCAGAAGTAGTAAAAGGTTAAGTACCTTACCTTTTTGTAAACAGATATCACTATACATTACATATTTGGGTAGTGAGCTCATCTTGTAATCATTCTATTTTGTATACCAATTCTTAGCAGGGTTGAGACTTTTAACAAGGCCTAGAGTCCTTTAATCAGGACAAAGACACTATATGTATGTAATAGACTCCTAACAGGGTCAACATCCTTAATAGGATACTTTTGATTAGTGGATCACTTGTGGGTATCATCCCCACCGGGGTTTTCCCTTGGCCAGGGTTTCCTCAAGAAAAAACATGGTGTTAAGAGTTCATTTTCTTTATTGCTTTTCATGTTATTTATTTTACTTTGTTTTGCAAGCATCAAGTTAATTTTCTATATCCATAATTGGGCAAAAGTAAAAGTTTGTAGAATCCTGATTCACCCCCCCTCTCAGTATTCCCTATTTCTAACATGTTACTATGCTGGAGATGTAGTGTCAAATGAAGAATCAATAGAGGATGAAATGGGATTCATTATTCTTGAAGATGAAAAGAATGCATAAGAGTTAGCACTAATTTCACAAGATGGCATCAAGATAGATTGGATGATTGACAGTGGTTTCTCACACCACATGACATGAGACAATGATAGATTTGTACATCTAGATAGATACAAAGGAGGCATGGCTAGATTTCATGACAACACTCCTAAACCTATTATTGGTAGAGGAGCCATCACCCTGGATGGAAAGAACAACACTGATGATGTTCTATATGTTGATGGGTTGCAACATAACCTACTAAGTGTTGGATAGTTGCTTGACAAAGATTATCGGTTGGAGTTCAAAGATAACAAATGCATCATTAATAACAAAGAAGGAGAAATTATTGCATCAGGTTCAAAGAGTAAAGGTAATTTTTTTTAGCTTAATCTTGAAGCAAGTTGTTTTGTTTTTAAAGTAGATGATAGTTGGTTATGGCACAAAAGACTATTTTATATCAATTTTGATAACATAGTAAAGATAAGTAATGTAAATGCAGTAAGAGATCTTCCTAGCATTGTAAAACTAGTTGATGCAATATGTAGGGAATGTGTGATGGGAAAGCATGTAAGGAATTCATTCAGAAGAAAGCATAATTTGGTAGAGAACAAGTTGGATCTGATACATACAGACCTCTGTGGACCAACTCAAACAAGATCATACTATGGTGAAAGGTATTTAATTTAGTTTGTTGATGATTATTCTAGAATGATGTGGGTTGCATTCTCAAAGGATAAATTAGAAGCATTTGACAAGTTCAAAATATTCATAGCTAAGGTTGAAAATGAGTCTGGATTGAAGATTAAATGTTTGAGATCACATAGAGGAGGAGAATTCACCTTTGACAGATTTTATGAGTACTGAAAAGAACATCGGATAAAGAGACAACTAAGTGCTCCTAGAACCCTTTAGTAGAATTGAATTGTAGAGAGAAGGAATAGGATCATTCTTGACACAATGCACACCATCATGATTGAAGGAAAGGTCGCACACACCTATTGGAGAGATGCGATCAATACTGTAGTCTATACTATCAATAGAATTCAATTAAGGGTAGGCATAAACAGAACACCTTATGAGATATGGTTTGGGAATGTACCTACAGTAAAATACTTCAGAATATTTGGAAGAAAGTGCTACATCAAGAGAGATGAAGCAATTGGCAAGTTTGATGCAAGAAGTGATGAAGGTATTTTTCTTGGTTACTCTACTAAAAGAAAATCTTATAGATGTTTTAATCTAAGATTGAAGAAGATCATTGAAAGTGCTCATGTTAAGATTGATAAGAAGTTTATGATTCAAGAGAGATATCATGATTATGCACCTATGATTGAAGAAGAACCTAGACCTACCAATAGTGAAGTAGTTGTTGAAGAAATGTTTGGTAGCATAGATGTTCTATTCAATGACCTTGAAATAAGTGAAGAAGAAACACAAAAGGAAGATGAGAAAGTCACACCTAATGGTCCTAAATTCACATCTAGATATCATTCAAAGGAAGACATCATTGGAGATCAGAGCAGCAAAGTCATGACAAGATCAAAAGAAAAGAGTTCTATAGCAAATGAAGAGGTATGTTTACTATCACAGATTGAACCCTTAAGTGTTGAAGATGCATGTAATGATTCAAATTAACATGAAGTAATGAAATAAGAGCTAGATCAAATAATTAAGAATGACACATGGGAATTGGTCCCTAGGCCTAGTGATAAGAATGTAATAGGAACAAAATGGATATTCAGAAATAAGATGAATGAAGATGGAATATTGGTAAGAAACAAAGCAAGACTAGTATGTAAATGATATGCGCAAAGAGAAGGAATTGATTATTCAGATACATTTTCCCTTGTAAGAAGATTGGAAGCCATAAAGTTATTTCCAACTTATGCTACATTCAAGAAATTTAAAGTATATCAGATGGATGTTAAGTCAACATTCCTGAATGGAGAGTTGAAGGAAGAAGTATACATTGAGCAACTAGAAGGATTTACTTTATCAGACAAACCTTATATGGTATGTAGATTAAAGAAATCCCTCTATGGACTTAAGCAAGCCCATAGAGCATGGTATGAAAGACTTGATGGTTACTTGACTAAAATTAGATTCAAGAAAGGAGCAATATATTGTAACTTATTCATAAGAGAGACATCTGATGGACTATTGTCAATTGTAATATTTGTTGATGACATTATATTTTGTGTTAACGATAAGCTTAGTGCAAAATTTTCTAAGGGGATGTAGAGAGAATTTGAAATGAGCATGATTGGTCCTATCAAGTACTTTTTGGGATTGAATGTGCAGCAGACACACAAAGGTATATTCATAAATCAGACTAAGTATGTGAAATAGATCTTCAAGACATTCAAGATGGATTATTGCAAGCCAATAAGTACCCCTATGATAATAGGATGCAAGCTTTCAAAATAAGATGATTCACTAGCCGTAGACATAACCTTGTATAAATCTATAATTGGTAAACTTATATATCTTACTCAAACTAGACCAAAAATTTCCAATGTAGTTGGTATTGTTGGAAGATTTGTAGCAGAACCTAAGCAAAGTCATCTCATGGTAGTAAAAAGAATATTTAGATACTTGAATGGAACCTTAGACTATGGTTTATGGTATCCTAATTAAGAGAATGTAAAGCTTCATGTATATACAGATGCAGATTGGGCATGATGTGTGGATGATAGAAAGAGTACCTCTGGAGGAGTTGTATTCCTTGGAGATAGACTTGTTACTTGGAAAAGTAAAAAGAAGAATTGTATCTCTCATTCAACAATATAAGAAAAGTATGTAGCAACAACATTAAATTTTTCTACAATTGTGTGGATCAAGCAAATGATAAAAGATTTTGGTATTCAGATTGACTACCCTATTGTTATTCATTGTGATAGCACTAGCACTATCAATATGCCAAAGAACCCTATGATGCATGCAAAGACAAAACATATTGAGATAAAATATCACTTCCTAAGAGAGAAAGTAGAAGAGAAAGAAGTAATGGTGGACTATGTGAGTACAAAAGATTAGCTAGAAGACATATTCACAAAGCCTTTACCTAAGGATACTTTTGAGTATCTCAGGGAGAAGCCGGGAGTAATTCCCTTCCCTGAATCTAATTAGAGATAGTAGGAGTGCATCAGTCCTCAGTGACTGATGAAAGGTTGACTACTCTACCTCAGGAGCAGTATCGATGCTTAATGTTTTTTGGAGCCCTTTGCCATTGATGTCAAAGGGGGAGTAGTATATAGTCATGAAAAACATAAAATGAAAGAATATACAGTAATACAAAACAAGTAGAAAAGGGGAGTAAAAATACAGTCATGGGAAGCAGTACAGTTGAGGAAGTGGAGAAAATTGAAGAATATTGCAGTAGTTGGAGGATACTTCCTTGGGGGAGTTTTGTTGAGGAAATGGAGAATGTTATAAAAGAATTGGACATTTGGACTGGTGGTGTTTTTCATTCCATATTTTTCCATTAATTCCAAAGGGGGAGATTGTTGGAGATTTGTCAGCAAGTCAGTACTGACTGTATGTTTGTCATTGATGACAACATAGGGTAAGAATAATGCATGGAAGTCTTAAGAAATGAGCCTTGAGAATATATTGCATGGATATATTATCAGCATTATATCATGGATGTAGAGGTTGATTATGAGTGCAGACAATTATGTAGCTATTGTGTCAGTAGTATTCCTGATAGAATTACAGGCAGAGATTGGTATGAGATTCATAGTATGGTTATCATGGAGCCTTGCACATTTACATATATGATGTAGACATATGTATGAAGCTCTTTTCATGGAAATAGAGTCTGATATGCAGTAGAAGTTAAGTTATGATGTTTACAATTGACAGTCATAGTTTCTTGAGTTTATCCAGAGGAACTGATAGAGATTATATTGCTAAAGTAGTTATGCCTATCATTTTGGTATGTGTGCTTGGATCAGTGTTGGTTGGAGAGTTAAGAATGTTTGGTTAAGAGTGCATGACATAATTTGGCATGAGGAGAAAGTATTAGTTAATTTGGTGGAGCCGACAGTGTGAAGTAACGTGTTCACTCATATTGAGTTGGAAAGATCCCAGTTCACATTGCATGCTTAGTAGAGCCAAAAAAGATGTTATTGGAGAGTTTTATTGTTTTTCTAATATGATTTCAAGGTGGTTCTAATAGGTTGACTTGATTATATCATTTAGAGGAAAGATACATATAGGTAGTCATTTGTGATTGCTAAGTATGGCTGATAGTTGAAAAAGAAGAGCAGAGTAGAGAGTGTGAAGTATTGAACCATTAACAGGTCTATGTGACATAGTTGAAAGTATATGCTATTCATTGGAACTAATCAAGATAGCAGGTCTATGTGTAGTTCACCAAGATCTAGATATAGTGTGTATTTGTTAAACAAAAGGTTGCATCCTTTACCCCTTTGAGCAGTGTGATCTCAGACAGTGCATCCTCACCCCTAATAGGGTCTGACCCTTGACCAGGTCATTGTACTTATTGCATTGTAAAGATCAATTCCTAATAGGGTTGTAAGATCTTCTAACATGGATCATAATACACTAGTGCAGTACTTAGTGGGTGTTAATTCCCACTGAAGTTTTTACCTATTTGGGTTTCCTCGTAACCAAAATTGTGGTGTTATGTTAAGTGTTCTTTCATTGTATTTATGCTTAATGTTCTTATATACTTAATTGGATAAAGAATTGAATCTTGTAGATAACTGATTCACCCCTCATCTTAGTTACCTCTTGGGACTATTCCTAACAACTCATTATGTTTTATATTCTGATGCATTACTAGATGATTTTTTTATTTCCAGTCATCAAGAAGAGATAAATGATACTCCATACTTCTTGGAGTATGGAGATGATGGCTATGATTGGAAAAAAATGGGCAGTGACAAATATAGTTTTATTCTTCAGCCCATAGGTGTTCACATATGTTGGCAATAGAATTGTCATGATATTTCCAGGTGGTTGGTTTCATATGTGGATGAGAATCAACCTTTTGATTTAGGAGGGTCTTGATTTTCCTTCGGTGGCCTGGGGCCACCAAGTGAATTTTAAAATCTTGTAATTTTGTAAATATCTTCCCTTTTAGCTGTGTGTTTCTTCTTCCTTTCCTATTTTTAGTTTGCTAGTTTTTTGAAGAGGTGCCCTGCAAGTTTTGTCCAATAGGTGGTCTGCTTCCTCCAAAGATTTTGAATTATTGCTATGCCTACAAGAGGTATACATCTCCATTCAGAGCCATTGTTAGCCTATTTTCCTGTCATTGCCAAAAATCCTAAGAAAATGATCTTATCCTACAAAAATCTTGTGAAGTTTTCATGTCCTATTGCAAACTTGTTTTGATTAGTGAAGATGTATGATGTTTTATGGCTTGTGAACTAAGCTAGGGATATTTCAAGGTGTGTGTAAGCTCTAGTTTAGATCCCAATAATTTTGGTGCAAAAACTAGTGAGATATTGCAGTTTGAAAGTGTATGAAAATTAGGGTTTATCCATGCCCAAGGGTTTCAAAATTTGTCTAAGTCTGTAAAACCCTACCCAATTCTATTTTCTCATTACCTTTTTGGGCCACTTAAAGTCCCCATTCTACACATGTTTTATTTTCTAAGCCTGGGAAGTTAAGTTTCTATTTAGTGACTCCGCGACTGAGTGATTCATGTGATCTCCTGATCTTGGCGGTTATGTGTCTAACATTCAATGATCTAGCAGGCGGTCTTGTTTTCCTTTAGTCATTGATTCTCGTAATAAAATAGCTAAGGCACTTAACATTCATCGAATTGGTGAGAACTGTTGATGTTTATCTTGATCAATGGCTGGTGCTTGTTCTCAGTATGGGACCCAAGTTTAAGAAAGTATCCAGTGATTCAATGAAAGCCTTCAGTCATGTGTTCTCTGAACCAAGCATGAGTTAAGTCAAACATTTAGCGACTAGGAGATTTCTTCAGTTGATGAATCAACAGATAAAGTTGAGTTAAGGTAAAGTCTTGGAGATTGAATATGAACCGTGGATGCAGATAAGATCGAGTGGTGGTCATGTATTCTATGAATGTAACCATAAGTCAAGAAATGATTCAACAATCACAAGAATTGCCTTGGTCACTCATTCTCCAAATGGAACTAGGGTTAATGCCAGGATCCAATGATCATGAGTTCCTTCAGTCACTTAATCTCCAGATCAAGGTTGAGTTAAGATAGTGCTTTGGGAGATGAATGAGAACTGTAGATGAAAAGAAAGATCATCAACCAGTGTTTATTCATGAGATTTAACTAGGGTCAAGAGAAACATTGAGCGATCATGAGATTCCTTCAATCGCTCGATCTCCAAGAAAATGATGAGTTAAGTTAAAATTTTTGCAAGTCAGCATGGGCCGTAGATTCAAATGAGATTGGATGGTGGTCACAAGATCTCCCAATCAAACCATAGTTAAAGGAAATATTAAGCAAACTCACGAATGCCTTTGTCCCCCAATCTCTAAACCAGACCCAATTTAAGTGAAAGATTCTGAGATTGGGAGATAGTCTTCAGTCGCGAGTTCACCAGATGACTTAAGGTTAAGGTGCTTGCTAAGGTTAAGATAAAGATAGTTTCCAGGTGGGATGAGGTGTTCATTTATTTTTAGTTTCTGATAGGGATGATGTGGTTGGACATTTTCGAAAGCTCAATTAACTGTTGTCGACTTATGAGAACCGTTCGATATGTTGGGAAAAGATCAGAATTGAAGGTCATGTTTAAAAATTCATAAATTATCAGTTATCAGTCACATATTTGATTTTTCTGAGCTAGGGTTTATAGAAAATAGAAGTGTCGACGTGTAGAGGAACAAACAACAAATCTAATTTCTTCTTGGGCTATATGGAAAAATTTGTAGTTGGGAAATTAAGTCAACTTTGTGGTGGCTGGGCTGAATATGATTAGATTTTCTTACCACCCTGAATCTGATATTTTGCAAGAAGCTTTCCTAATGCAACATTTATGTTAGGGCCAAATTGTCAAAGCTTTTGTCCTTGGCGTACTATGGTAGATGAGATATTTGTTTTAAGATGCTTGTTGCAAGGACAAAGAGAATCATGCCCTAATTTGTAGTTTGACTATTAGGGTTTCCACAATGTAAAAGATATTAGATTTGTCTTTGATATTTTTTGATTAATTTAGGGTTTTTTCCTTGTCATTTCTGTAATAAATTGTTTCCTAATTTCATGTTATTGAAGTGAAAATGTTGCCCTAATTGTGCCCTAAAGGAACCGAAGCTTGTTTCAGTCCTTGTTCATATAAAAGGATTCCCAATATCATTTAGAAGAAGTCTTTTTTGGGGTTAAGAAAGGACTTGGCTGAAAAACTTAAATAGGAAACAGATGTCTGTTATTTTTCAATCAAGAATTGGTAGAAGAGGTCTGTAACCTCTCTATTTCACAAAGATCTTATTGAATCTATAGTTTTATTATTTATTTTTTTGAATATCCTATGCTCAATGAATCGCTCCTATATCAATTTGTGGCAACTTATACAAGGATTTCAAGAATTTCTTTGAATCTTGTCTCCTATTTAATGGTTTGTAATTTCCTATTATCTTGTGAGTTGATGACCTCAAGATCAATAGCTGCAAACATAGTTCTGTATGTTTTGATATGTTTTGTTGTTAACTTGAAGAGTTAAGTAAATTCTTGATATAACCTAACATAATTGTAGGGTATTAAGGAGGATATTTGTAAGTAGTGAGGTTCTTAATCTAATTTTTATTTGCAAGGTGAATGATAAGAGTGAACAATACAGTGAAGAATTGTTTTGAATATGCCCAATAGGTAAGGGACTGATCATAGACACTTTGTCTAATAGATGTTTATTCTTTTCTATCAATTCTACTCCTAAAACAAATCAAATTCTAAATCTTCAGGTTAGTAGTTGTGGAATTAATAGCAAAAGCCCCTTTTTTGTTTGTGAGTAACTTGGTAGTGTGTTTAGCTTCACACCCTATCCCTTTATGTCATAGATAAGAAGAAGTATTATGGGTGCATATCTGCATTGTGAGGATTAGTGGAAAAGGGAAAATTAAGTGATCCTAATCCTAGGTACACCCACCTGAATTCTACAGAGTTCAAAGTGTAGAAAGCCTTTGTGCTTTGTTCATTGGTCCTTGTTCTTGTATGAATATACTGATTGTGGTAAGTAAGCTACCCTATAGGTGCATCTTTGCATTTCCAATGTTGTTAAAATCTTGCTAAACCAAGAGCCAAAAAAATGATGACTCTACTGGGGAATATAGATGCAATAGTCATGCTAAATCTAGTTTGATATCTCTGGTGTTATAAACTTGTCATAAATAATGTAGGTATGAGTAGAGCTATACTCCTCACCTTCTTATTTATCACATCTAGTAGTTACCATTGAAAGTATAGAGTCAAATTGACAAAAAAATATATCATCTCACCAAGTTGTGAGTGGTGACTTATAGTTCTTTGTTTGATTAGTGTATAAAATGATGTTTTTGTAGTCCTGATAAACAATTTTTAAGATTCTGGTGAAGTTATTTTTGTATGGAAAAGGATACAGAAGGAGTTTTCAGTGATTATCATATTTTTCCTCTTCAAGGAGGTGGTGACTCCACAAAAATTTTAGTGAGGCAAGCTTCAGATCTATCAGTCTTTCCAGTCAGCAAGTTGAGTTTCAACCACAACACTTCTGGGTATTTTTGGTCTTTATGTGTATCTTTTCATAAGATCAGCTATAAAGTATATTGTTCCCTATTAAGTATTTCAGCACTAGTGAGAAGGGAAGAGTGATATTGGGAAGTTTCATGTTTTCATGTTGAATATCTTGTTAATGACAAGAAACTTTGAAATGCTGTCATAAAGATTAAAATGTTTTGGTATACCTCTTGTAAAGATAAAACAAGATGAATGGTTCTCATCTTGTTTCAAACCAAATGAGTAACCAGGAAAGGAGCAGTCTAGAAGGATGTGTTTTATTAATTTAGATAGAGCTTTAAATTGTGCTCATGTTCCAAGATTCCCTGATCCTTTTTCAAGTAAACTCATTGAATTAATCCCAGTTTTTGATGATCACTCTGAATCAACACTTATTCATGTTCTAGTATTCTTTAGATTTATTGTAAAATATGAGATTCATGAAGATGTTAGCATGATGATTTTTGGGAGATCCTTCAAAGGGGTTGTAGCTGATTGGTATTTAAGTTTACCCCCAAAATGTGTCTCTTCATTGACTTATTTTAAATGGTTGTTCCTAAATGAATTTGCTGATGATGGTGAATGGAGTAAGCTACTAAAGGACTATCAGCAAGAAAAGAATACAAATAGTATTCCTGAACAACCCATGTTTGATGCTGAGAATGTTTGTCAAAATGAAAAAGTTATATCAAACGAAGGGATTAATTTGTATTCTTGAACAACCCATGTTTGATGTTGAGAATGTTTCTTAGAATGAAAAAGTTATATCAAAATAAGGCATTAAGCAGATTGGGAGGTGGATAAATTCAATAGAACATTTTTAGTCTGAAATTGATGATGATGCTAACTCTATTCTTGCTGAGGATGCTGATTATGATGCTGACAGTGAGGTCAGTGGATATCAAGATGTTGGCAAAGAGTCTACAGTTAATAGTGTTTCCATCAAGTTTGTAGATCTTCCCTTTTATCAGCATAAGAGGACAACATTATTGTCTTAGTGTAAGGAGATTTTGTGTAAGCAACAAAAAAATGATTATAATGCAGATGAAAGTTACTGCAGTGATTTCTTTGCACAAGACAATGTGAGTCAGGGAATTTCAGTGCTTGTTCTAGATAAGGAAGATGTTTACAACATCACTAGTGAGACCAACAAAAATGAGGATGGGGTTCAAGGTCCATTAACCACTGAGAAGATATCAACTTTCTTGGTTGTGAGTTTTCAAAGGTATGCCCCTAATTTGGACTCTATTTTCCATTGCCCAATTGATGTATGTTTTGACACTGATATCAAGGTAGGTGTCCAAAGTGATGAAGAAGGTGATCCATGTTTGCTTGAGTTCCCCTCATGTAGTAAGTCTACAGAAGAAGAATATGAAGGCCATGACAATGTGTTATTCTTTCATAAGGATTTCAATGATGAACACGTTTCTTATTCATTCCCTTTTCCTTCTTTTGATGAGTATGATAGTGACTGTGACAGTATTGAAGACAATGTTTTCGATGATTGGGATAGAAAATTTCTTGGCAATAATGATGCAGATTAGTTTTCCTTGTGTCACAATGTTTGTGAAAGGAATTTTCACTTGGTTCATGATCCATTTCATGAATATATCATGGAGGAACCAAGTTGCTCAGTGGCTAAAGCACTGCATAAAGGTAAATCTGAGGATCCAAGTCCTTCCTAGCCAGGTGAGTCTGTAGTAATGCATGCCAATAATTATGTTTTATATTCTGATGCAATACTAGATGAGTTTTTTAATTTACAGTCATCAAGAAGAGATAAATGATACTCCATACTTCTTGGAGTATGGAGATGATGGCTATGACTAGAAAAACAAAGGTTATGACAAATATAGTTTTATTCTTTAGCCCATAGGTGGTCACATATGTTGGCAACAGAATTGTCATGATATTTATAGGTGGTTGGTTTCATATGTGGATGAGATTCAAAATTTTGATTTATGAGGGTCTTGATTTTCCTTTTGTGGCCTGGGGCCACCAAGTGAATTTTCAAATCTTGTAATTTTGTAAATATTTTCCCTTTCAGTTGTGTGTTTCTTCTTCCTTTCCTATTTTTAGTCTACTAGTTTTTTGAAGAGGTGCCCTAAAAGTTTTGTCTAGTAGGTGGTCTACTTCCTTTAAAGATTCTAAATTCTTGCTATGCCTGCAAGAGGCATACATCCCCAGTCAGAGCCACTATTAGCCCATTTTCCTATCATTGCCAAAAATCCTACGAAAATGGTCTTATCTGAAAAAATCTTGTGAAGTTTCCATGTCCTGCTACAAACTTGTTTTGATCAACGAAGAAGATGTGTGATGTTTTATGGTTTGCAAACTAAGCCAAGGATAGTTCAAGGTGTGTGTAAGCTCTAGTTCAGATCACAAGAATTTTGGTTCAAAAACCAATGAGATATTGTAGTTTGAAACTGTATGAGAATTAGGGTTTATCCATGCCTAGGGGTTTCAAAATTTGTCTAAGTCTGCAAAACCCTACCCAATTCTATTTTCTCATTACCATTTTAGGCCACTTAAAGTCCCCATTTTGCACATGTTTTATTTTCTAACCCCAGGCAGTTAAGTTTCTATTCAGTGACTCTGTGACTCAGTGATTCATGTGATCTGCTGATCTTGGCAGTTATGTGTCTAACATTCAACCACTAGTACATTTGAGACCTTTTTTCGATGGCCGAACATTCGAATTTAGATAGTAAATTGTTGATTAAGTGACACCACCCAACGTTGCAGTTTTGTAGTCAGAAAAACTGACAGTTCTGTCAAGCATCGTAATTATGACAACCTTAGCCATCACTAAAAGAGGGTGCCAACATAGCGAGCCTTTCGTCGGACCTATTTGTGGATGTCACAATTGAAACGCCTACCCAACACAACAAATAAAAAATGACGGTGACCCGTTAGAATCTTCCGATGGGTAGCCGTCGTTTGTAACATGTTCATCGACAAAAATGATTTTAATGCAACAGATATCCATCAGAAATTTAAAATGCATATCTGTCGTTCGTGGTTTGTAACGATGACTATTTTGTACATGCGACGGACATGCTTGGACATTTATGATGGATATATATTTTTTATGGTTGTTTTCTGATAACAATGTTGTTAATACGACATATGGATGTCAGATGTTTGTGACAGAAAACCGTCGCTATTTTAAAGCTATCGTAGTTATGATGATAATGAGTTTTAAAAAAAAATATTTATATATTTGTCAATCGAGTTAGTATTGATTCAGAATGGTGTTCTTGTAGATCTAGTTCCTTCTTGTGATTTGGTTATGGATCATTCAGAGACAATTTTGCAGTAGATTCGGTAGTGGCTCGTAGATTATTGAGTCGAGTCTAGAGACTTGGATTTGGATTGGATCTTATTGAATCAAGACTTGTGACAATGACTACTCTAACACAATTCAGAGATAAATTTGTAGTAGATTCGGTAGCACCTCGTGGATTATTGAGTTGAGTCTAGAGACTTGTATTTGGAATGGATCTTACCAAATCAAGACTTGTGACAGCGACTACTACAACACAAGAAGCTAGTGCGGCAATCAGAGATGCATTCTTCCTGATGTGTTCATGGGAAATATGTGGACCTGATTGCATTTAGATTTGATTCGATTGACTTCTTGACTTTTTTGGTCCGAATTTGATGTGCAGGTTTGTAGTGCGGTCTATAGTGTTTCTTTGCGACTGGGTTCTTGATAGAGATCTGTTGATTTGGTAGCCATTGAGATGGATCAATATATATTTGTCGTATGTGGATTGAGATCTTAAATTATTGAGCTTCTCTTTGTTTTGAGAATCGTTTAACATTCTCTACTTAACAGGGCCAACCACGTGAAGGTGGAAGCTCATTTGACCCCTCATAGGAGCCTCTTATGACCCTTTGTGACATTTTAAGATATTCTTAGGGATTGTAAAGGGTTGTAGAGGGTCATAAGAGGTCCTGAGGCACAATAGTTGAGAAACATAAATGTAGGCATCATGGTCACAATTTTTTGGAAACACAACATAATTGAGTGGTATACCCAAATGATGCAACACAACTACTCCTCTAGTTCTATGTCTACACCGCGTAAACAAAACCCAAAGATAAAGAATAAATTTAGAGAACCCATGAGGAGAGAAATAATGACAAAAATAATATAGGGACCTATATTACTTTGGTCATTCTCGCTCTTCTCCACTCTCTAAATTTATTTTTTATCTATGGATTTTGTTTACTGCAGTGTAAACTTGGAACCAGAGGAGTGATATATAGTTGTGTTGTATCATCTGGGTATACCATTCAATTATGTCGTGTCTCCAAAAAATTATGATTATGATGCCTACATTTATGTTTGTCAACTGTTGTGATATCTACATTTATGTTTCTCATTTGTCGTGTTTATGTGCATGTTCTTTATGTGTATCTACTAGAAATTCTAAAAAAAAATTTAGTATCTACAATAGGCCTCTATTAACCACATTTAGGCATATGTTCCCAACAAAGTAGTGCACAAACTACACAAAGAAGGCATCACAGAAATATGATTTCTACTTTCACCATTGAAGAAATCTTGGTAGCACTAGCTTCCTCTCAAGCCTTGCACAACTTGCACTTATTTCCTACATCATGTATAGATGTAAATGTGGTTTGATCGACCCACCGAAAGTATTGACATCTAGTATTTCCCTGACAATACCAAATGTACATCAGTTCTTCATAAAATGATTAGTTGTCACATTATTTTTAAACATAAAATATAATTACGTATCCAGACCTTTTTCCTATTTGGGAAAACCCAAAATTGACGCCTAGGATTACTTGTACGTGACGTCTTTAACATGCATGGGCCAACACCACATTGACACATAGGCACATTGACCGAAGTCATTGACGCTATTTTGACAAATATTGCATTATCACAAATATTGCATTGTCATTATTTTGTTCATTCATACTAATTATAATTACAATAAAAAGAAACATACTAATGTAGACTTGCACATTTTTTGGCTAAGTCGAAGTCTTTGGTTTAAATCACTAGACACTCAAAACAAAATGAAAAACCAAAGACAACCATGCAATTGTAAAGAAAGATAATTTGCTTAATCATGTCACTAATTTTTGCATGTCTAAATACTGGTGTCTTTCAAGTTATTTGATTCTTGTCATGCCCACTACAAATGAGAACAATCTTAACTATTGAGGTTGTTTAAGCATATAGAGATTAAATACACTCTTTTAGAATGAAATTTCTCTTAAAAAAAGATCAAAGATATATAAGTAGGACATATAAAATAAGGTGAATAAGAGTAGTACATATAAAAAAATCATTAGAATATGCCAAACATCTGGCACAATTGTACATTTCATTCATGTCATTGATATTCTTCTTCATCCATCTCATCATCAAGATTGTCGTCATTAATGACATCATCACCACCACTATTATCATCATCGTCATCATCACCATCAGCATAATCATCATCATCATCAGTAGCAGCATCATCGTCATCAGTAGCAACATCATCATCGTCTTCTTCTTCATATTCTTCTTCGACTAGCTCTTGATCGTGATCTAGTTCTACATCATCTTCCACTTCTTCATCTTCCTCGATATCTTCTTCCATCACATTGTACTTTATTAGTCTTCCTCTTGGATCATGTCTAACAACAAATGACCAACCTAGTTTATGTGGAACCTCTAAGTAAAATACCTGCTCACATTGGCTTGGAAGAACATAGGGCTCTTCTCCAACCAGCTCAAACAACCTTGTATTAATCATTGGAAATCCATTGTCATGTTTAATAATAGTTCTATCAAGATCATTTTTATTGAGTCATAGTCTGTACCATTTCACAACAAAGAAAACTAATTTGAAGGAATTGAAGTCATAGTCAAGTATATCGACCAAAATACCATAGTATCAATTTTGTGACTCTCGAGGATGTAAGTCATTTCTAGATGAAATATTAGTCACTTGGAACACTGCACTTATCCCATAATCACAAGTTCTCTTCGTGTCATCCAAATTTTTGATGTGAAATTTATAACCATTGTAAAAAATAGCTTTGTGGTGTTTCATCTACAATAATGTCAAACATGTATAAATTATTGCATCACAAGTTGAAAAACATACGATTGATTAATTAACAAATTTATAAGTACCTAGTGATCTCTTAAACTATATGCTAAATATATTTCTTTTTGTGTAACATTGGGATCTCCATTGCGATGAGCTTGTATAACCAATGAAGACACAGATTCCCATGTTAATCTATGACCATCATGTTGACATCATTCAATCCATGCCGTCATCCAATCTTGATTATTTGCAATAAACAAATGTATTGCATCCCAGTCTTTAGCAACTGTACAAAAGTAAATAGATGACTTACAATAGATTTATTATGAAGATTAAGAATTAATTTACTACAATAACATCTCATAATTTATTACCTTTTAGTTTCCTAAATCTACCTTTGCCCACCAAGTAATCCCCTTCAAATTTTTTAATTGAGTCAAGATCCCAAATGCAATCTATATGGGTCTTTGCTGCAAGATTAGGAAGATATTGAGTATCGTACACCATCATATGGTATACCATATATCCCTCAACCATAGAACCCTTGGGACATACTCTTTGTCATACCAAACCCTTCAAAAATTTCAAGTGTCTCTCAACCATCCACATTGACCTAACATGTACAGGTCCACACAATTCAATCTCCTCAACTTGGTGTATGAGGTAGTGTTCTTATGCATTGAAAAAAGTTAGAGGTAAACACTTTTTCATTTCACACATTAATCGACAAATTCTTTTCTTCCAATATTTTATATCTTTTTTATGGATTTCTTTAGATGACAACCACCTAAAAGGGATTCAAGACATAAATATATAAATAAGAGACTTTACAATATATTACTTGTTTGATATATTGAACAAATATCACTGCTTACCTCATGTATTTTCCTAGATCATATATCACTTGTTTGATATTATTGTCGAAGTTTTCTAGGAGAGATAGGGGTAGAAAATACTGCAACAATTGTCAACTAATCATTTCATAGAATGAAAATTGAATGTAATTACACAAATATATTGTAAATACAAAAGACTATGACTTACCTTGATGAAGGTATGCCAATCATGTGTTTTCATCCCTGACCCAAAATCATTTTTCTTTGAGATGAGATTGCTTATATCTGCAACAAATCCTGTAGAAAATTAAATTTTTTGGATCACTTCTTTTATGACATTACTTTGTTGCTTTGTTAATAACCAAGGAAGAGCACTTTCATTAATCCAGTCTCCATTGCTATTTGATTCAATGATATTTTTCATTGCATGATTGGAATCATGAATGCCACTACAAATTTTGCCAAGTTTTTCTTTGTCATGCCTTCCATCCAATATTTTCCATAGCATCTTTATTACATTCTTTCCAATATGCATAGTATAAAAAAAATGCACAATTTGTAGATGCTCATAGTAGGGCAGCCTGCTAAATTCTCTGAGATAACATTTTAGTCCCTTTGGAAGTTGGTCGGTGATGCCTTCACGACCTTCAAGATCATCAACTACATAATTAGCCAACAAAACACAATCAAAATATATAATTTTCAAACATTGACCATTACGTGGAATGATATTACCTTGAATTGTATTATATTCCAACTGCCATAGGTGAGGTGTCATTCTTTGGAGCTTTGATGTAGTCTCTTCTTTCCCATTGAAAATATGACTTTCTGCACTTCGATACTTATGATTTCTGGAGAGGAACTACCTATACTCATCAAACACCTATTTTCTTAAACTTTTGGAATGATGGGATTTCATCTTTGGACCACACATTGGACATGAAAATTTTCCCTTTGTTTGAAGACCTACAAGATAATGATAAAATTGGATTATGTATATTTTTAGAATTTGAATTATCCCGTACAACTAGAATTCACCATAACATACCATAGAAATGTGTCAACCTTGGAGCATCATGAATTGTCCACACAAGCATTGCATGGAATTGAAATTCTCTTTTTTCAATTGGTCGGGAGATTTCATACATATTGAAACCATTCCATAACATCAACAACTCATTGATAAGAGGTGCAATATATACATTCATATCTTTCACTTGGTACTTACCTAGTTGAATTAACAACAACATTAGATAATTATTGTGGCCATTTCAGTCCAAGAATTATAATTACATGTAGATAACTATAAAATAATAAGATACCTAGAAAAATCATTGCCAACATAATGTGCTCCCTCTTTATTGACATCCATGAAGGAAGGTTATTGTTTATAAAAAAAATAGGCCACACCAAGAAAATGGATCTCATCTCTCCATGCAGATTGACATTGTCTGCTGCCAGAGAAAGCCTGAGATTTTGAGGTACCTCTTTAAAGTGTGGCCACTTTTCCTCTATGTCCATAAATTATGAACCATCCATAGACATTCGAATAATGTCATCTTGACTCCTGCCGCGTGCATGGTAATCCATAAATTGTGTCAAGCTATTGCACTTGAATAATCATTTTAGACATGGAATAATGGGGATGTGACAAAGAACCTTGCAAGGAACCTTTTTTGTCACTTGATCATATCGATATCTACTCGTATGACATTCAGGGCATTCTATTGCATTTTTTATGTTCTTTATAATAAATAATATGATCTTCAGGAAAATCATCTATTGTTTGATACTCCATTCCAATATGTTTCATAGTGGCACATAATTCTTGGTATGAGTGAGGGAGAACATTTGATGGTGGTAATAGAAAGTCACCTATCAATCTGCAAAAAATAATATGTCATTACTATAAACAATTTTAATGGTACATGTTTTAGCTTTTATAGACTATAATGACATATATGACAAACCTTAGCATACGTGACATTGCTATGTTGGATAAACCATTCATAACCTTCAAATTTACCAACAACAATACAATTGAGAGAAGAATAGATTGGGAGCCTTCGTAAAGGGCCATGTCTACCTTCTCAAGTAGAGGTATATCATGGACGTCATCAATGTCATCCTCATCATAATCATCATCATCATCAGCAGTAGCACCAGCAGCACCAGTACCAAATGTGTCAACGATCAATGCAATCATACCATCATCTTCAAATGTGTTTTTTGGCACATGATCATCATCTTCCATGGGATCATGATCTTCAAATTCAATCCTCACACCTCCATGTTCCTCTATATTCACATTGGGGAGATCGACCTATATAAAAATGATGATAATCAAACCTCCTTCCATGGTTCATATGTATATTAATTGTGAAAACAATATAACAAACAACTTACCACTAGATTATAATCAAACCCCCCTTCCATGTGACCATTCTCCCTACAATGTCTCTTTGCTATTTTGATTTTGATTCTTCTTGTCTTTAAGCTGTTACAACTCTTGCATGGACAATAACATTTGTCATCGGCTTCTCTTTGAAAGTTAGACAACAATATAGCGATTGTATCCCTATTTTGATCAAATTTCCTTGTATTATCTAACATTATCCTTAATGTGTATATCTGCAAAACAAATTGGAGATGCCTCCTTTCATTAGCTTCATGTCACCTTCTCATTTTTTGATAGATTTTGCCAAAAGCTTTGTAAGAAACCAAGTAAGGGGTATTCTTGAGTTCAAACACATTGAGCTGCTACAACTGAATTATAAATCATGAATTCACTATAAAATTAAAACTGAATAGAGACATACGTAAGACATTTAATGCATTATTAGTTCATCATGATGATGAAAATTTCATTGGCTCAAAGCATATAGTGGTGCAGGGGCACCTAGAGCACATAAGGAGTTCACAAAACCTATGGAGATAAAAATGACATCAGCGAACATGAAGATATCCAATGACATCAATTAGAGCATTTTGGAGCCTATGATGACCTATAAGGTTAATATCTGTAATAAATTGGCAATAAGCCCTTAAAGACCTAATAAGCCTTAGGACCAATTTAGGGGTCTAGGATGAGTTTTTGAGTTGCAAGCTTATAATAGTTTATATTTGGTTTTAATAAGGTTTAATAATTTTATGTAGATCATATTCCAAGGTCTTAGGATTCAAAAATCTTAAGAAATGCTTCATTTGCAATGTTGTTAATTCAAATTTTTGAATAACAATGGTCACTTGTAAAAGGAGGGAAAAGGGATTTTTATGTTTAATTAGTCTTAATATAATTTTCCAACCACCAAATTTGGTTGAAAAGACTTAGAGGAAGTTATAAATTAGAGGATCAAGCCATTATATGATAGATTGGAATGAGACACTCATAACTGTACGGACTGCTACAACAAAATGAATAAAAGTATGATTTTCTTGCAAATTTGAAAGGATTTTTGGTATGATTCAAAGTTGTTAATGGTTGGAATTTTTTCTACAATTTTTTGATCCTTATATTTCATGACTTTGAAGTCACTCATGCTCTGAGAATTCTAGTCTAGTCATTGTTATTCCATTTTGGGACTGTACAATCATTGAAAATATGAATTAGGACTGTTTTCTTGAGTTTCTTTCATTATGAATGTCATTCTATGAATGTAGATTACTGGTTCTCATAGAATGGCATCCAATTAACATGTATTATAATCCTCTAACTTTGGAAATGCAAGTTTGATTGACTGTTGTGGTGATCACCATAGGGAATACTAAGAAACTAAGTGAATTTGGAGGATAGGCTGAAGGATAGAGAGTTACGGCCAAAAAAGGGAAATATTTTATGATTGAAACTATATAGACATGTTAAGTAGAAGATGAATCAACCATTATTTGTTGTAGGAAACCTTGAGAAATGTGACATTGAGGAAGCCCTAGATTGAAGGGTTTTGAGGGCACAAATTGGGGCTTTTGTATCTAGAAACCTCTTGGAGTCAAATTGACTTCATATTACTTTGATTTGAACCTATTAATGAAACTGTGCAAAGACTTGGAGCCTAAGAGTTTGACTGGTTAGTACTTCCTTTGTAAATGCATGAGTTTTAGGCCTTAAAAATCTGAGAAATAGTGTAAATAGTCATATACCTTCCAAAGAAACCTATGCTATCCTTTTGGCATGTTAAGGTACTCCATAAAGGGTACTCAAATATATAATTTTTTTACTTGGTTTTTTGGGAAAAGTTGAAGTTAAAGCCTTGTGAAGGCTGTTGTAGGGCTACAAGACAAGGCTAATAGGCCTAGTGGTAGTTTGAAGGAGTTTTGAAGGTTTAGAAGTGTCGGGTGTTACTTGGAACCACAAAACCTCTTGAATACACCTTAATATAGTCTAAAGATACCATTCCCATCATCATTGACCATTTGGGCTAGTCTTGGTGTGATTGTGATCATTTGGAGAACTTGAGGGCTTAGGGATAGTACCTAAACCTCTGAAATTTCTAAACTCTATTTGTAAAACCTCAACCACCACCCTTACCTCTACATCATATAGAAATTCAAAATAGTAGGATATCTTAATATTTATGAGCTCAAATTCAAAACAGTAAGTGCATTATTTTATTACTGATGTCCCTATTTGATCTAATATCATCAATATAACAAACGGAGCACTGACCAATCAAATAGGGACATGAGGTGCTCAAACAGTGAGCTCATAAAACAATATATTTAGTCTTAATAAAATACTATAAAGCAACATATATTGTGTGAAGTGTTTGATCTCTCTTTATTCATTTTGTTGTTGATATTCACTATATGGTACTCCCCATTTATGATCATTTCATGAGGAAATGTCTTGATGGATTGTAGGCTGCAAGCTAGGGCATCATGCATTATTTATGAGCTCACTATTTGAGCACCATCCAATCAAATAGGGACATGAGGTGCTCAAACCATGAGCTCATAAACAATGCATGATGCCCTAGTTGTAGGTAGTTATCTCTTCTATAATGATGGAGGAGTGATAGGTAATGATCAATGAGGTTGCTACTATTAGATCATACATTAATAAACTTACTATTTTGAATTTGAGCTCGGGCATCATGCAATGTTATTGCTATCATTGCATGCTTGCTACTGTTGTGCACCATATATTATTTTATACACTATTTCTTTCATTGAGACTGTGAGCTATTGTAGTTGATTGTATTCTTTTGGGGTCTAATCTATTGTAGTTGTTTCCTTTTTCTTTGAATCATTGTTTACAATTACTTTTGATGCAATATTTGTGTGAAGAACAAGAATAAAATGGTGAATGAGTGTATTTGACAAAGATAAACATGACACATTTTGTTGGGCTGATTGGGTTGGCCTGGTACCAATTTCATTATAGAAGAGATAACTACCTACAACACATTTCCTCATGAAATGATCATAAACGGGGAGTACCACATAGTGAATATCAACACCAAAATAAATAAAGAGAGATCAAACACTTCACACAATGCTTTGAAGGTAATATAAATGATGCCCTAGCTCTCAAAGCTTGCAAGTCATCAAGCATTCCAAATGAAAAGATGTAAACAATGCTAGTATTAAACATTGAGCTCATGAACAATGTATCATGCCCTAGCTTGTAGTAGCCCATGAGCCACTAAGACATTTCCTTATGAAATGATCATAAACAGGGAGTAACACATAGTGTATTATTTTATTACTGATGTCCCTATTTGATCTAATAGCATCAATATAACAAACAAAGCACCGACCAATCAAATAAGGACATGAGGTGCTCAAACAATGAGCTCATAAAACAATATATTTAGTCTTAATAAAATCTTATAAAGCAACATATATTGTGTGAAGTGTTTGATCTCTCTTTATTTATTTTGTTGTTGATATTCACTATGTGGTACTCCCCATTTATGATCAAATAGACAAAGCTCAATGCCTACCTCAAGTGCTAGTGCCCTCTTCCCACATGGTGTCAACCTCTTCACACATGCCAAACTCGAATACCATCTTCGTGCCATGCAAAAGTGCAGTGCCATCTTCGTGGAAGCTCTTCGAATTCACAAATTATTAATGACACTTTCTTTTTCTTTTTTTTTTTGTTTATAACCAAATGGGTGTCGCAATTTATGAGCTCACTATTTGAGCAATGGCCAATCAAATAGGGACATGAGGTGCTCAAATAATGAGCTCATAAAAAATGCATGATGCCCTAGTTGTAGGTAGTTATCTCTTTTATAACGATGGACGAGTGAAAGGTAATGATCAATGAGGTTGTTGCTATTAAATCATACATTAATACACTTACTTCTTTGAATTTGAGCTCAGAAATCATGCAATGTTATTGCTATCATTGCATGCTTGCTGTTGTTGTGCACCATATATTGTTTTATACACATAGAACAATAGATTTGGGGACTTAGACTTATGTTCAATTCTTAGCAATGGTTTGGGGAACTAATTACTTGATGAGTGACTATAGTACCCTAGTTTTCATTATTAGATGATCTTGTTTAATTTGTGTTCATTTCATGCAAAGATACATGTAAAGGAAAATAAATTTTTGCATCTAAAGATTACATGTATATATATATATATATATATATATATATATATATATATATATATATATATATATATATATATATATATATATATATATATATATATATATATATATATATATATATATATATATATATATATATATATATATATAATAACTTGTATATACTATACAAGAAAAATAACTTTCAGAAGAAAATGCAAGAGTACAGGCATACATAAGAGGATGAACATAAATAATAAGGGTGCCAAACATTGCCTGAAGTGATGAATTTTTGACCCGGGTATGAATCTAGTGTGCCCCTATGTGATCCAGAACCTACAAAGAAAAGAGAGATGGGGGTTAGATAAAAAATATCTAAGCAATGAATGACATCCTATTACTGATCCTCATCTACAATTATGCATGTGCATAGTCAAGCCATACACTTCTAAAAGAAAAACCAAGCTCACAGTCTCAATGAAATAAACAGTGTATAAAACAATATATGGTGCACAACAGTAGCAAGCATGCAATGACAACAATAATATTGTATGATGTCTAAGCTCAAATTCAAAATAGTAAGTGTGTTAATGTATGATCTAATAGCAGCAACCTCATTGATCATTACCTTTCACTCCTCCATCATTATAGAAGAGATAACTGCCTATAACTATATTTCATAATTCCTCCTTTGAAGTATATATATAGAGACATGAGGTTCTCAAATAGTGAGCTCATAAACAATGCATGATGCGCTAGCTTGCAGTCCGCAAGCCATGAAGACATTTCCTCATGAAATGATCATAAACATGGAGTACCACATAGTGAATATCGACAACAAAACAAATAAAGAGAGATCAAACACTTCACACAATGCCTTGAAGGTAATAGAAATGATGCCCTAGCTCTCAAAGCTCGCAGGTCATTAAGCATTCCAAATGAAAAGATGTAAACAATGCCAGTATTAAACAGTGAGCTCATGAACAATGTATGATGCCCTAGCTTGCAGCCTGCGAGCCATCAAGATATTTTCTCATGAAATGATCATAAACGGAGTGTACCACATAGTGAATATCAACACCAAAACAAATAAAGAGAGATCAAACACTTCACACAATATATGTTGTTTTATAAGATTTTATTAAGACTAAATATATTGTTTTATGAGCTCACTATTTGAGTACCTCATGTCCCTATTTAATTGTTTGGTGCTCTGTTTTCTATATTGATGCTATTAGATCAAATAGGGACATCAGTAATAAAATAGGAACATCAAATAGGGACATCAGTAATAAAGTAATACACATACAGTTTTGAATTTGAGCTCATAAAGATTAACTTTCAGAAGAATATGAATGAATGCAAACATACATAAGTGGATGAACATAATAATGAAGGTACCAGACATTGCCTGAAGTAATGAAGTGTTGACCCAGGGTTCAATCTAGTATGCTCTTGTATGATCCAAAACTTGCAAGGAAGGAAAAGATGGGGTTAGATCCAAAGGATCTAAGCAATGCTTGACACCCTATTACTAATCCTCATCTACAATTATGCATGTTCAATATGAATAAAAACTAAGAGTGTTGAATTTTATCATGCAATGTTATTGTTGTTATTGCATGCTTGCTGCTACTGTGCACCATATATTGTTTTATACACTGTTTATTTCATTGAGACTGTGGGCTATTGTAGTTGCCTATATTCTTTTGGGGTCTGATCTATTGTACTTGTTTCTTTTTTATTTGAATCATTATTTACAATTACTTTTGATGTAATATTTGTGTGAAGAACAAGAACAAAATGGTGAATGAGTGTATTTGACAAAAATAAACATGACACATTTTGTTGGGTTGATTGGGTTGGCTTGGTACCATTTTCATTATAGAAGAGATAACTACTTACAACTATATTTCATAATTCCTCCTTTGAAGTCATAGGTTAGTTTAACTATTAGACAATGAGCTGGTAGGAGTTTCGAATAGATTTGAATAAAAACTAAGAGTATTAAATTTTATCATGCAATGTTATTGCTGTCATTGCATGCTTGCTGCTATTGTGCACCATATATTGTTTTATACACTGTTTATTTCATTGAGACTGTGAGCTATTGTAGTTGACTGTATTCTTTTGGGGTCTGATCTATTGTAGTTGTTTCTTTTTTCTTTGAATCATTGTTTACAATTACTTTGATGCAATATTTATGTGAAGAGAAAGAACAAAATGGTGAACGAGTGTATTTGACAAAGATAAACATGACACATTTTGTTGGGCTGATTGGGTTGGCCTGGCACCATTTTCATTATAGAAGAGATAACTACCTACACCTATATTTCATAATTCCTCCTTTGAAGTCATAGGTTAGTTTAACTATTGGACAATGAGCTGATAGGAGTTTTGAATAGATTTAAATAAAAACTAAGAGTATTGAATTTTATCATGCAATGTTATTGATGTCATTGCATGCTTGCTACTGTTGTACACCATATATTATTTTATACACTGTTTATTTCATTGAGACTATGAGCTATTGCAATTGACTGTATTCTTTTGGGGTCTGATCTATTGTAGTTGTTTATTTTTTCTTTGAATCATTGTTTACAATTACTTTTGATGCAATATTTGTGTGAAGAACAAGAACAAAATAGTGAACGACTTTATTTGACAAAGATAAACATGACACATTTTTTTGGGCTGATTGGGTTGGCCTAGGACCATTTGCATGGCCTGGCTAGATATTAAACAGTGAGCTTATGAACAATGCCAGTATTAAACAGTGAGCTCATGAACAATGTATGATGCCCTAGCTTGTAGCCCATGAGCCATCAAGACATTTCCTCATGAAATGATCATAAAAGGGGAGTACCACATAGTGAATATCAACACCAAAACAAATAAAGAGAGATCAAACACTTCACACAATGCCTTGAAGGTAATAGAAACAATGCCCTAGCTCTCAAAGTTCGCGGGTCATCAAGCATTCCAAATGAAAAGATGTAAACAATGCTAGTATTAAATAGTGAGCTCGTGAACAATGTATCATGCCCTAGCTTGCAGCCCATGAGCCATCAAGACATTTCCTTGTGAAAAGATCATAAACAGGGAGTACGCACATACTGAATAATTGGAAGCATTGTTTGCAAGCAGATTGCCTAGAGGAAAAGGTAAATACAAAGGAAAGCTACCTTTGAAATGTTTTACATGTAATAAGATAAGACACATAGCTTCTAAATGTTCTAAAAATGACAGGAAGGTGTTGCCTCTTGGTTTAGCAAGATTTTAACAACCTTGGAAATGTAGAGATGCACCTATAGGGTAGCTTACTTTCCACAATCAGTACATTCATACAAGTACAAGGACCAATGAACAAAGCACAGAGGCTTTCTACACTTTGAAATCTATAGAATTCAGGCAAGTGTACCTGGGATTAGGATCACTTAATCTTCCCTTTTCCACTAATCCTCACAAAGAAGATACGTGCCCATAATACTTCTTATTATCTGTGGCATAAAGGGATAGGGTGTGAAGCTAAACACACTACCAAGTTACTCACAAACAAAGCAGGGGCTTTTGCTATTAAGTCCACAACTACTGACTTGAAGATTTAGAATTTGATTTGTTTTAGGGGCAAAACTGATAGACAAGAATAAACATCTATTAGACAAAGTGTATGTGATCAGTCCCTTATCCATTGGGCATATTCAGAACAATTCTTCATTGTATTGTTGATTCTTATCATTCACCTTGCAAATGAAAATCAGATCAAGAACTTCACTACTTACGAATATCCTTGTTAATACCTTGCAATTATGTTAGTTTATATCAAGCATTTACTTAACTCTTCAAGTTAACAAAAAAACATATCAAAACATATAGAACTATGTCTGCAGCTATTGATCTTGAGGTCATCAACTCACAAGACAATAGGAAATTACAAACCATTAAATAGGAGACAAGATTCAAAGCAATTCTTGAAATCCTTGTACAAGTTGCCACAAACTGATACAAGAGTGATTCATTTAGCATAGAATATTCCACAAAATAAATAAGAAAACTATAGATTCATTAAGATCTTTGTGAAATAGAGAGGTTACAAACCTCTTCTACCAATTCTTGATTGAAAAACAACAGACATGTGTTTCCTGTTTAAGTTTTGTAGCCAAGTCCTTTCTTAACCTCGAAAAAAACTTCTTCTAAATGACCTTGGGAATCCTTTTATATGAACAAGGATTGCAACAAGCTTCGGGTGATTTAGGGCACAATTAGGGCAACATTGTCACTTCAACAACTTGAAATCAAGAAATAATTTATTACAGAAATGACAACGAAGAAACCCTAAATTAATCAAAAAATATCAGAGACAAATCTGATATCTTTTACATTGTGGAAACCCTAACAATCAAACTACAAGTTAGGGCATGATTCTCTTTATCCCTGCAACAAGCATCTTAAAACAAATATCTCATCTACCACAACATGCCAAGGACAAAAGCTTTGACAATTTGGCCCAAAGATAACTGTTGCATCAAGAAAGCTTCTTGCAAAATATCATATTCAGGGCGGCAAGCAAATCTAATCATATTTGGCCTAGCCACCACAGAGTCAACTTAATTGCCCAACTAAAAATTTGTCCTTATAGCCCAAGAATAAATTAGATTTGTCATTTTTTCTTCTGGCATGCCGACACTTCTATTTTCTACAAACCCTTGTTCAAAAAATTCAAATATGTGACCGACAATGGATAATTTATCAATTTTATAACATGACCATTGATCCTAATCTTTTTCTAGCATATTGAACGGTTCTCATAAGTCGACAACAATCAATTGAGCTTTTGAAAATGTCCATCCACGTCATCCCTATCAGCAACCAAATGGAAACAAACACCTCAGCACACCTGGCAACTGTCTTTATCTTAACCTCAGCAAGCACCTTAACCTTAAGTCATCTGGTGAACTCACGACTGAAGACTATCTCCCAATCTCAAAATATTTCACTTAACCTAGGTCTAGTCTAGAGATTGGGTGACAAAGGCATTCACGAGATCACTTAATATTTCCTTTAACTGTTGTTTGATTGGGAGATCTAGCGACCACTATTTGATCTCATCTGAATCTATGACCCACGCTGAGTCATGAAACTTTTAACTTAACTCATGCTTTTCCTGGTGATCAAGCAACTAAAGGAGTTTCATGATCACTCAATGTTTCACTTGACCATGCTTAAATCTTGCGTATAAATGTTGGTTATTGATCTTTCTTGTCTTCTATGGTTCTCATTCGTCGCCCAAAGCCCTGTCTTAACTCAACCTAGATCTGGAGATTAAGTGACTAAAGGAACTCATGATCGTTGGATCCTGGCATTAACCCTAGTTTCATCTAGAGAATGAGAAACCAAGGTAATTCTCGTGATCACTGAATCATTTCTTGACTCATGGTTACATTTAGAGAATACACGACCACCGCCTGATCTTATTTGCATCCACGGTTCATATTCAATCTCCAAGAATTTACCTTAACTCAACTTTATTTAGTGATTCAGTGACTAAAGAAATCTCCCAGTTGCTAAATGTTTGACTTAACTCATTCTTGGTTTGGAGAACACATGACTGAAGCTTTTTGTTGAGTCGCTAGATACTTTCTTAACCTTGGGTCCCATTCCAAGAATAAGCGCTAGCCATTGATCAAGATAAAAATCAATAGTTCTCACCTATTCGATGAATGTTAGGTGCCTTAGCCATTTTATTATGAGAATCAGTGACTGAAGGAAAATAAGACTGCCCACTGGATCGCTCACTACAAGATTTGGGATCGAATTTCAACACCAATTTGTGATGCCACTACAATTTGTATTTTTTTTGCAAGTGCCCCCGACTGTGTCATAATAGTGATGATATCGTTGTAATTGCGACACCCATTTGGTTATAAACAAAAAAAAAAGAAGAAAAGAAAGTATCATTTGTAATTTGTGAATTCGAAGAGCTTCCGTGAAGACAATACTGCACTTTTGCATGGCGCGAAGAGGGCATTCAAGTTTAGTGTGCACGAAGAGGCCGACATCATGTGGGAAGAGGGCACTGGCACTTGAGGTAGGCATTCGAGCTTTGTCTTCTCATTAAATCAATTTCAATGGCATTGTTTACATCTTAGCATTGTTAATAGTGGCATTATTTACAGCTTAGCATTTGGAATGCTCGATGACCCACAAGCTTTGAGAGCTAGGGTATCGTTGCTATTACCTTCAAGTCATTGTGTGAAGTGTTTGATCTCTCTTTATTTGTTTTGCTATTGATATTCACTATGTGCGTACTCCCCGTTTATGATCATTTCATGAGGAAATATCTTGATGGCTCATGGGCTGCAAGTTAGGGCATGATACATTATTCATGAGCCCACTATTTAATATTGGCATTGTTTACATCTTTCCATTTGGAATGCTTGATGACCTGTGAGCTTTAAGAGCTAGGGCATCATTGCTATTACCTTCAAGGAATTGTGTGAAGTGTTTGATCTCTCTTTATTTGTTTTGCTATTTGCATGCTCTCTTTCTTTAGAAATGATAGTTTCATAATTATTAGAGTAAAATGCTAAAGGGTAGTTAGATATTTCATTTCCTTTATTAGATGGTGAAATAGTCAATGATGACTTGAAAATAGATTCCACTTTAGACATACTATTGTCATAATTACTTAATTCAAATGCAGTCAACTTTCCTATTAAAGAATTAAGGGTAAGAACAATAGTTCCTAGAGAATTGACCTCTTGAATAGTTGGAACTCTAATAGCATACTGAGGTAAAAGAGTTCTTAATACTTTGCATACCACATCTTATTTAGGAAGACTACCACCAACACCTCTAATAGCAACAACTTCTTTGATTCTTTGACTATATTGCACAATGTTCTCATTATCTTCCATTCTCATTTCATAATATTTTCCTCTCAAGCTATCAAATTTTTCCTTTTGCACATGTGGATCTCCACCATAGACAGTTCTCAACTTCTCCCACATCTCATGAGCAGCATACAAGTCTTTGACATCTATAAATTTGACATTTGAAAGGGTACTTGAAATTGTTTCCATAGTACCAGTGCGCTCTTGTTTGATCCTGAAATGATCTACATTCAGGACTCCTGAAAGGGCAGTATATTTAGTAACCACATGATCCCAATACTAATCACCCATACCTTTGTGATGCAGGAGCATCCTGGGTGTAAGAGCAATCTTGCATCACGCAAAAATATTTTTATTTTTGAATTCAATAAGGGCTATCCTATGCAGAGCTGCTATTTATGGAAAGTTACTATTTTTGGTAATTTTCGTCTGTGCTCAGAATGATCTAATTTTTTTCTTGGAGGTTCATTTTGGTCATATAAGTCTGCCAGTAAAGTTTCATTTCCAGATCAAGTGCATGTTGGAAGATATTGAAGATTTTCGGTATTGGCAGCAGGGTACAGAAACTTTGAACTCAGTTTTGAAGGCTTTAGAGGCCCCAGATGAGGTCGAGAATTGGGGTGACGGGTGCTTGCGTTGGTCAAGCCTGTAGAGTGCTTCGTGGCATTTCTGAAATGGGGTTATAATAGCCGATCGGGTCAACTGGTGATGACTTATGGTCTTCGGAAGTTGGGCCACCTGAAATGGCGAAAAATAATTTTCTTCAAAATTTATGTTCGGGTTTCAAAGGTTATCTTGAGCCGACTATGATGTAATAAAATGTAAAATAAAATAATTCTAAGTTTGGTTGGCCTTATTGGCTAAAATTCTGGAACCTCCCAGGCGGTGGAAAATTGCCTATATAAGGAAGGCTGCATTATTGTCTTAGGCAGTTCAGAATAGTCTAGGTAATAGATCTGGGTAATAGTTCGAGGCTTTGTCCTACAGAATATTGTAAGGGAATGCCCATGTGGCTTTGCATATTGTAATTCTGAAAGTTTGTAATTCCACATTTGTGGAGATAATAAGAAGCCAATTTTCTGTTCTTGCATATTGTTGTTGTTTCTCTATTTCTGTTATGTGTTTGTGGTATTAAGGGGAGCACCCTTCATCAAGTGGTATCAGAGCAGGAGTTCTTGAGTGTGTAAACAGATCGCCGACTGTGAGGCAGTTTGCACCAAGACCGTGGCTAGGGTTTTAGCGCACATCACGAAAATGCCTCCACGAAGGGAACGTGGCGGAAGAGCTGGTGTTGTAACACCTGAGGTTAGAGAGTTGCAGAGACAAGTGCGAGCATTGCAAGAAGAGATTCGCAGAGGAATGAATCTTAATGTCAGAGATGAAAGCGAGGATGAAGCCGAAGAAGAATATCAAGAAGGAGAAGTTGAAATTGTGAACCAGGAAGAAGAAAGACTTTTTCGGGCCATTTCTAAAATTGGGAAAAGACCTAAGATTGAGGTTCCTACATTTTTTGGAAATCTTAACCCAGAAGAATTGATCGACTGGATCAATGAATGTGAGGAATATTTTGAGTATGAAGATGTTGAGGATCCTGATAGGGTCAAATTTGCGAAGGCCAGACTGAAAGGTCATGCGAAGATCTGGTGGCAAGAAATTCAATTGGAGCGAAATAGAAGAGGGAAAGATAAAATCACGAGATGGGATCGGATGGTGGATAAATTGAAGCGACAGTTCATTCCTGTTGATTATGAGCTTGACCTACTAAAGAAAATGCAAAGTTTGAAGCAAGCAGGAAGATCTGTTCAGGAGTATACAGAGGAGTTCTATCGACTCCTCATCAGAACAGGCCATGCAGAAGCTGATAAGGAGAAAGTTGCCTGATACCTTAATGGGTTAAGGCCAAGCATTCAGGAGGAGTTGAATCTGGTTTGAATGAACAGTATTGAGGAGGCATACCAGTTTGCCCTAAAAGTAGAGGAAAAGCTGAACAAGAAGTTTGAGAGCAGACAAAACGGAAGAGGTCGTGGTGGACGATCTGGTGAACGGTCATATGGTGGCCGAAATGAAGATCTGAAAAAGAAGGATGAGGCCAGTAGCAGTCAGAATCAGCGAGGAAATAATTCCAATCATTTCCAGGATCAGAATAATAGAGATCAGAGAGGAAGAGGAAGAGGACAAGGATCTGGAAGAGGTGGCTTCCATGGAACATGTTTTCACTGTGGAGAAGAAGGTCATAGGGCATTTGAATGTCCTCAGTGCCAAGGAAGAACAGACAGGAGAAATGAACGCCAGGCCAGAGTTGCACATGTAGATGAAGATGCCAGGTCATCAAATTCTGAAGATGCTGAAAGAGGAGAAACGTTGATTAACAGAAGAGTCCTGTTGAGTGGTGAGAATGAACCTGAGCAAAGAAGGAGCCTGTTCTGCACCAGGTGCAAGTGCGAAGGTAAATGTTGTGATGTGATTATTGATAGTGGAAGCACTGACAATTTGGTGTCAGAAGAGATGGTGACAAAGTTGAAGCTCAAGAGACAGAAACACCCACATCCATATCGGATTGCCTGGGTATAGGATGACCACAAGGTCATGGTCAATGAACAATGCCTAGTGAAGTTCAAGATTGGCGGATACCAAGATGAGGTATTGTGTGATATTATATCTATGGATGCATGTCATATGTTGTTGGGTAGACCATGGTAGTTTGACAGATGTGCTGTACATGATGGTCATGCGAATACCTATTCCCTGACAAAGGATGGAGTGCGACATAAGCTAAAACCATTGAAGGAGACTGAAGAAAAGGTATTTGGTAATGCAAGGATAACTTTTGTTGATGGAATAAATTTTCTAGATGGTATGAGGCATGAGCATGTATGTTTTGCTTTAATTCCAAAAGCTAGTAAAGAGGAAGTAGAAGATGTTCCTGTAGAAGTTGCAGATTTGTTGAATGAGTTTCAGGATATTGTATCCGATAACGTGCCTGATGGATTACCACCAGTCAGGAAGATCAGTCATCAGATGGACTTGATCCCAGGAGCAAGTTTGCCGAATAAGGCAGCACACAGAATGACACCTGCAGAAAGTGAGGAGTTGAACAGACAAGTACATGAACTGTTACAGAAAGGATTGATCGGTGAGAGTCTAAGTCCCTGTGCTGTACCAGAAGTATTAGCACCAAAGAAGAATGGAGAATGGAGGATGTGTATAGATTCTAGGGCAATAAACAAGATCACAATCAAGTACAGGTTTCCATTGCCATGAATGGATGATATTATGGACTGTTTGAGTGGAGCTGTGTATTTCTCAAAGATAGATCTGAAAAGTGGATATCATCAAATTCGGATCAGAGAAGGAGATGAATGGAAGACTACCTTCAAGACAAAGGAAGGACTGTATGAGTGGTTAGTCATGCCTTTTGGGCTAACCAATGCACCGAGCACTTTCATGCGGCTCATGAACGAGGTTCTGAAAGAATTTCTGGGTAAGTTTATCATTGTTTACCTAGATGATATTTTGATCTTTAGTAAGACATTGGATGAGCATATGATGCATATTCGTATGGTATTTGAGAAGTTGAGAGAAGAGAAATTGTTGATTAATTTGAAGAAGTGCAGTTTTGTGAAGAAAGAGTTGGTGTATTTGGGGTTTGTAGTTTTAGGAGAAGGTCTAAAAATGGACCCAGAGAAGGTACAGGCTATCCTTGAATGGCCTACTCCAAGGAGTGCTACTGAGGTAAGATCTTTTCATGGTCTAGCTAGCTTTTACAGAAAGTTTATCAGAAATTTTAGCAGTATTTGTGGACCCTTGACTGAAACCACATGATCCCAATACTAATCACCCATACCTTTGTGATGCAGGAGCATCCTGGGTGTAAGAGCAATCTTGCATCACCCAAAAATATTTTTGTTTTTGAATTCAATAAGGGCTATCCTATGCAGAGCTGCTATTTATGGAAAGTTACTATTTTTGGTAATTTTCGTCTGTGCTCAGAATGATCTAATTTCTTTCTTGGAGGTTCATTTTGGTCATATAAGTCTGCCAGTAAAGTTTCATTTCCAGATCAAGTGCATGTTGGAAGATATTGAAGATTTTCGGTATTGGCAGCAGGGTACAGAAACTTTGAACTCAGTTTTGAAGGCTTTAGAGGCCCCGAATGAGGTCGAGAATTGGGGTGACAAGCGCTTGCACCGGTCAAGCTTGTAGAGCGCTTCGTGGCGTTTCCGAAATGGGGTTATAATAGCCGATCAGGTCAACTGGTGATGACTTATGGTCTTCGGAAGTTGGGCCACCTGAAATGGCGAAAAATAATTTTCTTCAAAATTTATGTTCGGGTTTCAAAGGTTATCTTGAGCCGACTATGATGTAATAAAATGTAAAATAAAATAATTCTAAGTTTGGTCGGCCTTATTGGCTAAAATTCTGGAACCTCCCAGGCGGTGGAAAATTGCCTATATAAGGAAGGCTGCATTATTGTCTTAGGCAGTTCAGAATAGTCTGGGTAATAGATCTGGGTAATAGTTTGAGGCTTTGTCCTACAGAATATTGTAAGGGAATGCCCATGTGGCTTTGCATATTGTAATTCTGAAAGTTTGTAATTCCACATTTGTGGAGATAATAAGAAGCCAATTTTCTGTTCTTGCATATTGTTGTTGTTTCTCTATTTCTGTTATGTGTTTGTGGTATTAAGGGGAGCACCCTTCATCACTTTGATAAATAGCTTCATCCAACCGCACCATACTGAGTAGTTCTATCTTGTGAATTTAGGTCCTTCCTTTCGCATCATCTTTGGATCTCTACCTCAAGTTGTTAAGCTTCACCACAATAGATGTATTAGGATTTGATACCAATTGTTAATACTAATATCAGATTTTTGAGGGGGGGAGTGGGGGGGGGGTGAATCAATAATCTATTGATTATCTAAGTTTTGTCCTTTTAAACTAAAACACAACATTCATAAGTTTATATTTTAACAACATAAAATGAAAATCTTAACCATAAACACATCCACAAAATAATGAAACACTTGACACATATATTTATCTTGTGGAAACCAAAACTGGGAAAAAAACCTGGTGGGGATCGGTACCCACTAAATGGTGTACCTTTTTTAAGTACACCCTGTGAGGCACTTAACCCTGTTAGGAGTTTTATAAAACCACTTTTAGGTGCTACCCGGTTAAGGGATTTACCTTAGGATTGTTAGAACATTTACCTTGTCAAGAGTAACCTTGTTAGAGCACTTCTAACACAAGCTAATGTGTCACCTTGTTAGAGGATTTACAATAGGGACCTACTAGGATCCACCCTGTTAGGGAATTTTGATTGTTGTAACTATTAGGGAACACCATGAATAGTGATATGTAGAATAGCACTACCTCTACGAGATCAGATCCATTGAAGCACAAAATATCTTCTCACCATACTTATCTCTTCCCTGGCTTGATCGCAACTTGCAATTTACATCACACTTGCTTCACACACAATCAACTCTCAAAACTATCAACTTCATCATTTATATATTGTTCATCAAGCCCTTAAGTTTTCCACCTCCTTAGGATTGCACTAAATGACATACAATTCAACTTTTAGTCTTTGCTGTTAGATCCAACACATCATACAACAATATTAAATGTATACAATAAATTTCCTATATTGTTTCGGGTATCACAATTATTCACATAGAAATTTGAGTCTAGGAGTCAAACATATTTTGACTACACACTTCCATCTTCTTGAATCTTCTCCATACACTAGCATGAAATAATGTAATGTCAGATCACCACCTTTGATATTTAATACATGTCAGCAGATCATGACTGACTTAACCTTGATCATCGCAACACTTTCACTCAAGAACTTTAACACTTCAACCTGTTAACAACTCCGACTCTATTCTCTAGTCTTCTATCTTCCACTCCGGTCATCTAAAACAATTGTGATTGCAATCATAGCATCCAAACACTATTGGCAACCATATCCTTTAACCGCATTACAAGACATAACACAAATTTGACAAACCACTCAAATCACTTATCGCCCGTCACTAATTATTCTAGCAGTTGCATTGTTAACCTTCTTCTGATCATAACTTACTCACTGGTCAATATCAACAGTAACGGTCATGTATTTAACATTCTGAGACATCCCGAAGTTTCCCATATGAATCGCTACAACTGAAACTCACTGAAACACTCTGATCACCATTCATATACTCAACAACATACTAGCAATACTAGGTCAATACTTGACATGAATGACAACTCAATAATTGATCCTTATGCAATCACATCTATCCTATTACAACACCAATAGGCACTTCATCATCACTACAACAGTTAGTATCAATTATGGCAACAACAATATGTTCTTCCATACGAGACTAAAAGTTCTTGAGTCCAAAGTTGAAAGACCAACAAATAGGATCGACCATAACATGACCATGTTGACGAATGACCTGAGCACGGTTCATTTTACAAACAAAAAAGGCAAAAAAACCCTTAGTGAGGTTTTGAACAACATCTAGACAGACTCCATGTGGAACTCAATATTTGACAACTCATTCCCTTAGCATGTTTTTAGGGGGAGTTCTTCCAATAGTAACCAATAAGAGTATGTTGCTCTAACCATTGACATGCACTAGCAAATTTAGGGATGGGCTGAACTGCCTTCATTGGAGTTTTAGTAGACATATCTTGTTGAATATTTTTGGCACAAATTTCTTGAGATTCTTGTTGAGAGGAGTTATGATTCATAGTTGTCAAGTTGTTAACACAAGAAAAAAGAAAAGACCATAAAAAGGAAGACACGTCATTGAAACAAAAGATAAAACCCTTGCACTCATCCATCCACCACTAAGTACAAAATTTATTCTCTTTTTGACATTAACTCATATTGATAATGAATAATAGAATGTGATTGGAAACATTAATGATACAAATGTTGCATCGTCACAAACAAAAACTATTACTATATTGATATGATGAGCTTTAGTAATTTAAAATAAAGAGAGGTTTAAAATATAGATTAAAAACAAAGGGTATGAAACTCTGCTGTTACCAGATAAAAGCTTCAACAGTGTTGGCCAATGCCCATCACAACTACTCTTATCAATCCTGCACATATCCCACTTCAAGTCAGAGTTATTTTCCTATTCATTATATTAGTAATCTCTTAAACAAACAATCTGTAAAGCGTTTGTCATGCGCCACTTTAGGTGTTAATTAATCCACGGCTCCACATAACTAATTCATCAATTTATATATATACACCCCTCGTTTTGTATGCATTGAAAGATTTCTCTTATTTTCAGATTGGTTTTCTGAAATGGGCATTACCATGGCAGCCCTTGCTGTTCTAATGGTGGTATTCGTTGTGATTTATAAGATATCTGTGCTTTTCAGTCCAGGCAAGACGAGGCGTATGATGAGGAGTCAAGGAATTCTTGGTCCCAATACGACTTTTCTACTGGGAAATGTTGTATATATGAAGAATATGATTAAAAAGGCTGCTACAGTGAAGCATTCTGTTCCTCACAATTTGGAGCCTCGTTTTGTCCCATACTTTGTCGAATGGAGGAAACAATATGGTATATCAACGTTTTCAGATTTACTGTAATTCATTTGAATTCTCTTTCTAAGTGTGATTGTATATTTATTTTTATCATCAACATTTCTGATTGTACTCTGTAATTTTACAATATAAGTTGAGTTAGTTCATATGTGCAACTTAAATTTTATATCTATTGATACTCTCACATTTACATCCTGATGATGATAGATCACAAAATGTGGTAGATCTGAATGATAGATCATGAAATGATAAAAGTGATTATCATTTAGAAGAGGGGACAGTGTTTTATGTTCTTATTTATTTTGTGATTCAATGAATGTGCGGTTGTTCATATTGCTTCTTAATCCCGAGGTTTTAAAGCACGTCTTTGACATATTTGTTGTTAGATACAAGGACAAAGATATTTCTGTTATTAAAACTGAGTATGCTTTAGAAGAATGAGACTGACTATGTAGGTCCACGCATATGTGTTTCATATCCTGTCTTATTTTTACTATCCATCTTGGTGAATTAGCATGTTTCTAAGATTTATTTGACAAGTGGACGAAGATGCTTTTATAATACAAACATGGAGTTTTATGTTGTGCCTATTTCAAGACATATCCACATTGTTTCTTAATCAAGACATTAAAGGATGTTATGGACATATTTGTTGCTAGATATAAGGACAAGGATATATTTCTATTGTTAAAAGTGATTATCATTAGAAGGTGGGAGTGATAATTTAGTCCCACCTATTTGTGCTTTCCTAACTTGTCCTATTTTTCTTATGAGTTTTGTATGTTTGTATGATGTTAAAATTTATATGACAAATGGATAGAGATGTTTCTAGAGTAGTACTATAGAGTTTCATGTTAGAGTTTTATGCTGTGCCTATTTCAAGACATATCCACATTGTTTCTTAATCAAGGCATTAAAGGATGTTATGGACATATTTGTTGTTAGATATAAGGACAAAGATATGTCTATTGTTAAAAGTGATTATCATTAGAGGGTGGGAGTGATTATTTAGTCCCACCTACTTGTGCTTTCCTGACTTGTCCTATTTTTCTTATGAGTTTTGTATGTTTGTATGATGTTAAAATTTATTTGATAAATAGATACAAAGGTTTCTACAATAGTACAATAGAGTTTCATGTTCTGACTATATATAAATTTCTTATATGATAACTATTTATATATTAAACAATTGATTTGAATGGTTCTAAATGAGCCCACTAGAGATCAAGTCTTGTTGAGTGGAACGATTCCACATAATAAGATCTAAGGTTGGAATCTATTGGGACACTTAAAATTGCTCATGATCTACACCTCCATTAAAAAATATTATATATAAATATATAATATTTATTTAATGCATTTCACAAAGTAAAACAAAAAAAAGTATTATTCAAATTTGTTTCTCAAAAGTAAAATAAATAATATAATAGAATACAATAAATTCAAAGTAAAATAAAATAACTCAGCTAATTAAGACAATTTATAATATTTTTCAACATTTTAAAAATAGATTTATTTAAGATATTTATTCTAGTTAATATATATATTGAAATTTTGAAATGAAACATTTATATTTATCATATGTTAACTTATGCCTATTATTAATTATCCATTCTTGATTTTTTATTTTTGGTTTAGATTAATATTTAGTTAGGTTGATGTCATGTTGTGATTCATGTATGACTTTGATTAAAAGTATCACTCATACATTGTGTTTGAGAAAATAATTGCATGACTAATCCTTTCTATTATATTATAATTGGAATTGGGTTGATAGGGATGATATATATAATTATTATGCTTGAGATGTAATTAAAGTTGATTTTTTTAAATTTGAGAACATGATATATTTCTATATATACAAAATATTTACAAATGTATAATTAATAGAAGATATGTAGAGAAGAGCACAATGGATAGTGTGTTAGGAGAAGTGAGTAGTCATTATAGCTAATTTCATACATCTGTAAAGTTTAAGCTATACATTAGATTTCAATGATTTTTTTTTGTTGTCTCTATATGTGACTTACCTACTTAAAGATGTCTCAAAATTGCTAGTATTAATGCAAAATAAGTGAATTATGAACGAAAAAAATGTTTAAAAATGATTGACTATTGTATATATGAAACTTATAATAAAGTTATAGTTAAATGCAAAACTTGTTAATGAATTTTTAATTATCATTCTTTTTAGCTCCTTTAAACTTAGTAATTGAGAGGTTGGATGCACAACTCTATAATAAACTAGGTTATTGGTGCTCTTCTCCACCATCTTTTTTTCATAATAAAAACTTGAGACACCTTTTCATGTGTACGATTTGTATACCTAATTTTGATGTTATAATTCTTTGATCTTATAACTAATTTTTTTATTACATTTCACTTATTTTTGAGGAAGTGTTAAACTTATGTGTATCTGAATTTAATTTAATTTCGATTGAATGTCAAATATTGATGATATGTTTTTAGTTTATGGAATTTATTATTTTGAGTTGGTATTTTAGTTAATTTTTTATTATTTTAAATTTGAAATTCAAAATTTTTATTAAGTATGATATGATTTTTTTAATTTGTTTTAAAATTCTTTTGGTATATGTTTATTTTAATAGTTTTAGGTGATATTGTAATTTAGAATTTTGTAAAAATATTATTACAATGAATTTTAATTTGAATTTTTTAGTATTGAAGAATATTTATCTTTTCAAAAGTAAAGATGAATTTCTTATTTTTATTTTATTTTTTTCTTTTAACTATATTCATTTAAAAGTTAACTATTACAATAGTCCACTAAAAATTTGAACTTTGATATCAACAACAAGAGCAATAATGCCACTACTTAAATATTATATTATGGGATGAATCCCTCTTTTACCTTAATTTTTAAAGTAAAGAAATTACTATTAAAAAAAAAAAACTTTATCAATTGAAAAATATATATGATTACATTGAAGTTAAAAAACCTTGTTTCTTATTGAGAAAAAAATGTTTCTCTCGTCTGCTCTCGAAGCTAGGTTTTCTCTTGCACGAGGGGCGACTCTTTCTGGTGGTAGTTGTAGACACCTAAAAATTATCAAGTTGATCCAAGTGAGTAATCAAGGAAAAATTAAGAATTAATTAAAATCAAAGCCAAAAAGGATTAAATAAATCATTTAATTATGCAATTAATCAAATCAATTGTATAGTTGAATTAAATCAAATCCAACCCATTCAAGGGGTACACATGGCTAAAGAAATTAAATAAAATCAATTAATTAATTCCTAATGTTTCTCACCCACCACACGGGAGAGAATTGCCTCAACCAATAGGAATTGAGAATTGAGCTCACATGGATCAAAGCCACATTGAATCTCAATCACTCACTTGGAGAATACATCTTGACCACTCATTTTGTCTCATTGTCCCAAGCTTTGAAGATAAAATATTTAAATTGTCTCAATATATGAAATCATGGACTTAACCCAAAATCAACCATGATTTAATTGACTATACCCCTATGCTTGGAGAAATCTATAAATAGGAGGCAAAAATTAGGAGAAAAGGATCCTAAGAGTATTTTAGAGTTGCATCATTACTATAGTGAAATTGAGCTAGAAGCATAATTTAGCATTTTTTTGAGTAAGATAGGCTTAAATCATCATCATTTAGCATTTTATTCTCATTTTAGAGCTGACTCTAATGGATACTTCCTGAGAGCATTGTATTAGCATCTTTAAAAAGGGATCCATGAGATGTTTATTATTTTAAGTTTTCAATTAGTCATGTTTTAAAAGTTAATTAACTCAATTTGAATTGATTCTTATCAAACTAATCTCATGATGGTATTTCTTATACACAAAATGGCACCCACCATGGGGCATCTTGCCTCTACTAACCAAAATTTGAGTTTATTGCTAAATTTGCATGAATTTGTCTTTGAATTCTCTGTCAGATAGGTGAAATAGCGAGTACTAGGCCTGGTGTAGCATGTTCATGATAAAGTATGATGCATTTACGAAATGAAATGATGTGTGTACGATAAAGTTTGACGCCTTTACGAAGCCTTTCAATGCGTATAATAACTTTTTTCCTCTATCTTAATTTCTTTCAGCATGTACACCCTAAGTTTGTAGTGCGTACATGCCCTATATCAGCGTGCATGCTTTATTTTCATTTTTAAATGCCGCATTCTAACAATCATTTATTAGCATTCAAACAATTGACTAGCGCATGTAATCTTTTGAATTGCGCTTATAATTGTTTTTGTAGCACGTTCACTGTCTGAAATAGCACGTATAATACTTTTTGTAGCGTGTACTACTAATTTTATCAATTTAATTTCTAACAGAAAATAATGAATTCTCTGTGCTTTTCTGATGGTAGAGCATAAAAAGGTTCGGAAACTAGAGGACATAGTAAACAATGAAGACAAGAAAATAAAGAAAAGATGGAAAAGAGAGAAAATACTTCATCTTAACAACTTCTTGGAGGATTCCAAGCATGAAGGTGCAGTTTATGAGAGATATTTGCATATAATTGAAGTTTATAAATCTAAATTTGTCTCTCTCAATTGGATATTTGTTCCTTAAGGCTATTAATTTTTATCATTTTAAAGAAAGGAATAAAAGTTCAATTTTCTTGGATTTCTTTACTTTGTTTGGAATTTTGTGTTGGACAAACAATCTTGAGAAGAGAATGCTATGGAGTTGGAACTATCACCACTAGGTGAGTATCAAAATACATAAATCAAATAAACAATGCCCCTAGCCTTTGCTAGCTATGAAAAATGTATGCCTAAATCCCTACATCATTTTCTTAAATTGTGGCAATTTGATTTTTTCTAGCTACGGAAAAGGTATGCCTAAATCCCTATGCATTTGCTTAAATTGTGACAATTTGATTTAAATCTAGCTAATTAGAAGACCTATTATTATTTGTTGGATTTGATAGTAGGCCTATCCTCTTCACTTCTTTTAGTGAATCAAAATGCGAAACCTATCAAATCTTTTAATTAAAAGAAAGGTCAAGGAAATGAACAAACTCTAAATTTAAGCCTATTGTTTGTGGAAAAGAGTATTAGGTGATTATGCTCTTCACCGTTTAGGTGAATTAGAAAGATAGAAGTTCTCAGTTCTTATTAGATTAGAAGAGGCTTGATAATTGAATAATGTTTATTGTGTTTGGAAGTGGAAAGTATTAGTGATATGCTCTTCACCTTTTGTGAATCAAATTCCCAAACCTACTCTTTCATTTCATTCCATTTTCTTTCATGAACATGCTAGAGATTTAGTGGGCTCACCTCCCAAGAACATGCCTTAACAAAGCCAATGAGAGGGACAACCCAAAGTGGTATAGAATTTATTTTTCTACAATAATCTACCCCACTATAAAATAAAATGCATTCATCCTTAATCGGGTGAGTGATAAAGGAATATCAAGAATCGAACCTCCTCAAGCAGTCCTTCGAGATTGCGCAAAACTCCAACATACCGGTGGAGGGAGGCCCCTATAATGGGGGATGAAACTTGATGATCTTTTGAATGGAATCCATACTAGTTCCTTGTTAATTAGAAAACCTACCTTAATAGAGCCATGTTTACAAGCCAAAATTGACTATAGGTAGATTGCTTGAAGTGATTTCTTGTCAAAGACTCGTGAAACATTCTCGAATATTCAAACATTTTGTGTTTATAGGTCATTTAAAAGAAAAGTGTTTTTGTGATTGCTGCATTTGAAAATACATGTTACAAGGAGGAAGCACCATTATAAATCAATTTATATTTTTAAAATCTTCCAAAATAACAATCACCAAGAGAGAGGAACTTCACTTGAATCAACCGTTGTTAGTGCTGATTTTCACTAGATCACATTGATTTAAAATATCTCTTCAAGAAGAAGACACTTGTATTAATCAAGAGGTTCCACACAAAGACTTCGTATTCCAAACCTCGTTTGAAGAACCGAAAGAACAAGAAGAAAGACTCCCCAACCTATTTGAAGAAAGAGTTGATCCCATGTCTAGAAATAATTATTTATATGATTTTAATCAAGCAAGAAATAATGAGAATTGAGATGAAAACCAACAAAAAATTGAGGGCAAGAAGAAAAAACCAAAGAAAAATCCAATAGGGAAGCCTAAGATCCCTAATTCCTTGAAATAATGGAAAGACTCTTGGAAAGGGATAAAGAGAGATATTTCCTCAACTTAGCTTAAGCAAGAGTTAAGCTTCTTGATGACTACAATATAAAGACCTTAAAGAAGGATGAGGAAGAAGAGAATCCATTAGGGGCCATGAAAAAGCAACTTAAGATGTTCCAAGCCCAAATTGATAATATGAAAAAGGTAGCCAAACCAAAACCATTCTCAATAGAAGCCTTGCGTCCTTTTCCTTTTGATCGAAACTTGGTTATGGTGCCTTTCCCTCCTAATGTGGTCTTTCGAAGAGATGACAAATACATGGGTAAATTTGACTGACAAGACCACTTGAGGGATTTTTTTTGCCTTAAGTATTGAGTTCATGCATGAAACCACCTACCTAATATGATTATTCCTGAGAAGCCTTGGAGGGAAAGCCATGGAGTGGTTTTCAAAATTACCACAAGGGATAAAGACTTTTGAAGAGTTAGCCTCCAAGTTGATAACTCACTACTCTTATAACATTGAGCACAAATACACTATGCTAAACCTATGTGACACAAAGAAAAAATATGGTGAACCTTTTCTATGCTTTCTCCAAAGATGGAGAACAGTTTTTGTGAGATAACCTAGAAGCATACTTGAAAAGTGTAATACCCCAAAAATAGGCTATAGGTTCATTAACCTCCTATATCAACACATCGAATGAAATCGACATCAAAGTCCTAAACTAAGGCACATCGGCACATTATCGAATCTTAATTGATTATCCTAAATTCTACATTGGGGAATATTCCTTAATCCTATTTATCCTAATTATATTTAATTTAATGATTATTTGGCGATAAATCCTATTTATCCTAAAGTTTGATTAATTGAATATTTTGAATATTTAATTAATTAGATTTAATACTGCCACTTAATTATCTAATTGAATTTAATTATATTTGTTTCTAAATTGTATTATTTAAAATTTGACAATAAATCAAATATCCTATGACTAATTGATTAAATTCTTATTTAATTAATTAATGTCAATCGTCAAATTTAATAATATAGTTTTTGAATAAAAGTTTGATTTAATAATTGATTAACCCATAAATCAATTGTTATATTTTTAAAATCAGTTAAGTTGAGGATAAATCACTTTATTTATTAAATTAATTCATAATTAATTATGCACAATCAAAAAAATAGTTAATCTTTAAATCAGAAAATCAATTCAAGTTGTTTTAAAAATAAACTCAACTCTCTTTTGAGTTGAACGCTGATCTCAACTTCTGATTTAAATAAAAAAGATGATTTGCATGATTTTGTGAGTTAATCTATCTCTAAATTTTTGATAACTCAAAAATCAACCTGAGTTTATCAAGAGTGATTTATGGCTTTTTCCATGCACCTCCAAAGTCCTAGATTTCTATAAATTAAGGCCTCAGGTCTTCATTTTGGATCCATCCACAAATTGCATCCTCATGCTGGCGAATTGGTGATCGAAGAATCAATCTTTGCAAATCAAAGCTGTTGTGAGATTTTAATTATTTTTGAGCATTCATATCATTTAGCATATCATTGTTAGATTAATTGCATGTCATATCAGTTTCTCATATAGAATAGATTCATATCAGTTTATTTCATCTTATTGCATAGAAAATCCAAAAAAATAGATTAATTTGCATTCATCTCATATCTAGATTCTAAATTCAAATCCTTCGTTTAGGTGTCGTCAAGGTCACTGATCTCGGTCCAATCTGAGAATATCATACTCTCACCTACTAGAAGGCAGTAAATCATTTGGTTAGATTAGTTTCCATTTCACTGCATGATTTCGATTTCAACTAACTTCTAATGTTTTACTGAAGTGTTGCGTCTACAACTAGGTACAAAATTCACACACACATTTTTGGCACCCACCGTGGGGCCCTAAAATGGGTCTCCATTCAATTTCTATCAATTTTTATCATCTTCTTGTCATTTTATGTTCCAAGCTGCGATTTTTAATTTCTATCCGTACAATTTTTGTACGAGTTTTGTTAGAAACTCGTATCAGGCGGTACCCACTGTCGTATGACAGTTGATTTGATCGAGGATCATACCATTAGAAACACAGTGTCGTTTGGAAGCTCTGTTGTCATATGATCTTATACCCATTATTGTACAAGTTTTTGGATTGTCGTCTGGTAGGTGACCCACTGTCGTACGAGTTTCAGTGCCAGGTTTCAATTGTCGTTTCACTTTTTCAGCCAATTTTCTAGATTTGATTTCCAGATTTGGACTAACAGCTAACATTAACAATTGAAATTTGTTGTTTCTGATTGATTTCTGCTGATTTTGATTGGGAAAAACATGAGAGTTGCTAAAAATAGGTAAAAATATACTAAGCACATTGTGAGGAATTCAAGTAATCTTCTCAGCTAATAACATTTTGATTTGGACTAAAATGAACTCTCACGTGTTAAGCTTGTGTGACCTTTATTGCTTTCATATCATAGATTTCATTTTGGGGCTATAAAAATGAACATAGATTTTCTTTTCAGCATCTTTGTTACACATAGTAAATAGGCCCTATGAACACTATTTTCAGTTCTTGAGAGAGTGGGTTTCCAGTGAAACTCTTCTCAACGAAGGAACCCTTATAGGTAGGGAGGTTACTGAGAGCGTCTCATGTTCTACTAGATTTGTGTGTCTTCAGCTTCTAATTGATACATTCTCTCTATGGAGAGGTTGATAGATCATAAGTGGTTGACATCATAGATCTTTGTGAGATAATCTTGGTCTTAGTGTGTCAGATTAATCTGTCTGCTTTGTTTGGGTTAAAAGTGAAAAGGCTAGAGGACTATGCTCTACTCCCTTTTTGGGTAGTATCAGAAACTCAGATCCTTGAATCTCGAACCAGTCTCCATGTGGTATCTTTTGTGAGTCACCTTTAGAGAGGGGTAACTATAGTGGACATTCCCTTAATTGGGTCAACCATGTTGAAGGAACCTCAAGCGGTAATAGCCATTTTCGCTGTGGTAGCAACAAGAGACCATATCTGCAATCTCAAACAATATCCAGGAGAACCATTCCTGACATTTCTTAAAAGATGGAGAAAGAAATTCTCTTTATATGCTAGGCCTATTCCAGAAACTGAGAAGCTAGAAATCTTCATCAACAATCTTGTTCCAAAAATCAACTACCCTTTACAAATGCAAAATCATACATCTTTTGACAAGATGGTAGATAATGCAATCAAAATTGAAAAAGTACTTGTGAAAAAAGGAGACGTCACACTTCAAAAGGACAAGTATGAATCTAGTTCTAAGGATAAGAACAAAAATTAGAACAAGAATAAGGGCATCATCACAAATGGCATTGTTGATAATCATGCCCCATTTAAGGCACCTACTTTTAATCTAACCATTGGTACTCAAGCCATCAAAGCTTCAAAACAAAAGGTGTCCGAATCATCTCAAAAGAAGCCAGAATACAAATCTTGGTCTACTGATAATAAACAAAAGTTCACTCCTCTTGGAGAATCTTTGGAATTAGCTATGAGAACTCTGCCAGCTAATAACATCATCTCTTTGCCTGAGATCCAACAATCTGATCCTGATCCTAAGCTAAAATGGTGGAGAGAGCATGAATTCTATGATTTCCATCGGGGTAAAGGTCACAAAACTAATAACTACTTGCACTTGAAGCATACCATTCAAGACAAGATTGATAATGGAGAAATCATGATTGATAATCCTAAAAGTAATAATGATCACACAGCATTCACTGAACCATTTCCAAAGCATAGCCAAGGAGATTCATCTTCTCAGCCTAATGTGGGTGCTAAGGTCAATTATGCCTATCCTGGAAATAATATTGTTATCAATATGGTTGAACCAAGCCTATCTGAGCATTGCAATGTCATCACAATTGTAAGAAGAGATAGAGAAAATCAATCAGCTAACGCAGTTACTTGATCACAAGCTCAGGCACACCTACAAGGGAAAATCCTAGATCAATCAAATATCCCTAAGGTGCCTTTCAATCTATCTTCCACTTCTAAACAGAGGGCACCATCTAAATCTTCAAATCCTAAGGACATGAGACCTACTTCGTATAGTATTGTTCAACAACTCCAACATACTAATGCTAAAATCTCCATGTTTGAGTTGCTTTAGATATCTCCAGCTCATAGAGCCATTCTAGATAAAGCTCTGCTTGGATCCAATGTTCTTGATAACCTTGATTTAGATAGATTCCAGGCTATGGTTGGTCATCTTACATCTCCATAGTATATCTCCTTTTCAGAGGAAGATGATAATTCCTTGAGTCATCTGCATAACCATACCTTGCATATTGAAGTCTTGATCCAAAACCATGGTGTCAAACGTGTGTTGATAGATGGAGGTGTTGGTTTGAATATTTGTTCTTACAACTTGATCACACAATTGGGATTTTCAGAAACAGCCATTGATCCTAGAAAGAAAATAACTATCAAAGAATATGATGAAGAAGAAAGATCCTCCAAGGGAACAATTGTCTTGCCTATCAGAATAGGTCCTGTCATCAAAGATACTATATGTCAAGTTCTTGATATTCCTTTGGATTACAACATCCTTCTAGGAAGACCCTGGATACATGAAATGAAAGCTATTCCTTCTACATACCATCAGTGCTTGAAATTTCCTTGTGACAAAGTAGAGGTAACTATTCCAGCTGATGTGTCAACAACTTGCAATGCATTGAAGGCAAATGTGGATAAACTTGTTCCTAATAACAGAGAATCTTCCACTAAGCAAACAGATGCAACATCCACCTCTAAGATGGAATACATTGCAAAAGAGGTCAATATCAAAGAAAATGGTATGGGAGAATATACTATAGAGCCAGTCTTGTCTTTGACATCTCTCCCTATCTTGCCTAAGTCTAATGGGCAAGCTCTAAAACAGTCCAAACTAGAATCTACAGAACCTCTTGAGGCATATAAAGGAAAATTTGTTGTAGAAAAAGTAACTAAGCAAGAATTTGAAGAAGATGAAGCTATGCTTGCATGGCTCTACAAAGTTGAGCCTGACTCCCAAGTTGTTCCACCTAGTGACTCTAAAGTATCAAAGATTCCTTCTACGTCATATGGCCCAGGGGATAAACTGATATCTAAGATGGGATATAAAGGAAAAGGACCTCTAGGACTACAGGGTAAAGGTCTTCTATCACCTCTTGAACATCATGGTAGAGCCAACAAGAATACAATAGGTCTAGGATACATGAAGAAGCCTTTCTGTCTTAGCAAGAACTCCCCACATGTTCTAGAAAAAATTGAGCCTTATGTAGTAAATCAACTAAAGAAGGAAATAACTAAACAATCTGATAGTGATGATTCAGACACTACTAATGAGCTCATTCCTTATGAGCATTTGCCTAAAGAAATCAAAGACCTCCTTGAAGTTGAAGATGATCCAATAAAAAGAATTAATGTAGTAGAAACACAAGAACCTACTATAGAGCAAGAGATAGCTGTAACACAAGAACCAACTAATCTTGAAGGCAATCAAAAAGAGGAAGGTGGTAGTTATTCTGAGACAGATTCCCATGAGTATGAATTCAAATCAGAATTTGAGGGTAACCCTTCTTGGGGTATTCATCTTGACTTTACTCTTTTTCTTAGATTTCCTAGAGGCATAAATGAAGAATCTAATGACTATGAATGGGGAGCCGTTCCAGAAGAAGATGAGCTTATTACAGAGAAAAATGTTGATGTTATTCACCAATATGCACCTAAACCCAATGTAAGTCTAGAGAAAAATGATGAACTTATCAAGTTTGATCCATTGATGGTTGAAGTGGAATATCATAATGACATTGAGCCTATTCCTGAATTGAATGTCTTAAGTTGTGATATCACCTTTGAACTCAAGTGTCGGGTTAGGACCGATGATGAAAGATCCATATCTGTAAATAATCTTTCCCAATCTTTCACCACTTTGACTATCCAACATCCTGAACTTCTTGATCAAACCTCCACAAACCCAAGCCATGGTATTTATACCTTCCTAAATGACTATGCCCTTTCTTGCTACCTCAATGCAGTTGAGCCTATGAGGACTTCCATCAGTGAACTGAGCGTTAGCATGACAGAGTCAGACATCCAGTATCTTAGTCAGAAAAATAAGAATAAAAATAAAAATAAAAGGAGTTCTGAGGATGAAAATGTCTTTGTGGCAGTCTCAGAACCTACAAAAGTAAAAATAAAAGACGTATCTGAAGCTGAAAACCTCTTTGAGGTGCCTAAGGGTGAGATATTTAATGTCCTTCTGAGTCATTTATAGGATAGATCTCTAGTTCTAATTGAGCCCCCTCAATCTATCAATTTGGGAACAACAGAAGAACCACAGTTGATCCATGTAGCACAATCTTTATCAGAAGAAGAGAAGCAAAACTTTACAACCTTCCTCAAAGAGAAGAAGATCAAATTTGCATGGAAATATTCAAATATGCTAGGGTTTGATCCTGATCTTATAATGCACCATTTATCTATAGATCCTAGAGTAAAACCAGTTAAACAAAAATTAATAAAGATGCATCCTCATGTTGCACTCTTGGTAAAAGCTGAATTAGAGAAACTACTAAAAGATGGATTCATCTGAGTTATTGATTATGCAGAATGGATCTCTAATATTGTACCTATTTCAAAACCAAATAAATCAATTAGAGTGTTCACAGACTTTAGAGATGTAAATAGAGCATGCCCTAAGGATGATTTTCCACTACCTAACATTGATATGATAGTGGACATGACTGCGGGCTTTGAGATGTATTCTTTAAGGGATGGTTTTTCTGGATATAATCAAATAAAAATTGCTCCAGAGGATCAAGAGAAAACTACTTTCACATGTCCATGGGGCACCTTCTGTTGGAATGTCATGCCATTTGGGCTTAAAAATGCTGGTGCTACATATCAAAGAGTCATGACATCTATTTTTCATGACATGATGCATATGACTATGGAGGATTATGTTGATGATACTTTAGCAAAATCTATGATTAGAACGGAACATCTAAATGACTTGAGAAAGATACTTGACAGAATGGAAAAATTTAGTCTCAGACTAAATCCTAAGAAGTGTGCTTTTGGTGTCACTTCTGGAAAGCTCTTAGGATACATAGTTTCAAAGAAGGGCATTGAAGTTGATCCAACTAAAGTAAAGACTATAATGGAGATGCAACCTCCCAAAAACATCAGTCAAATGAGGACATTGCAAGGAAGAGTTCAATCTATTAGACACTTTATATCTCAGCTAGCAGACATATCATAGCCTTTTACAAGAACATTACATAAAGGTGTGATATTTGCATGGAATGAAGAATGTGAGAATAACTTTAACCATATCAAGAAGTATCTATCAAGTCCTCCTATCTTGATGCCTCCCATTCCAGGGAAGCCTTTGATCTTATATGTCTCCACTACAGATACATCACTAGGGCCATTGCTTGCACAACATGATGAGAACAAGAAGGAAAGAGCTATATACTATATCAGTAGAACATTGGTGGTATACAAAAAGAATTATTCAATGATTGAGAAAGCTTGTCTAGCTGTGGTCTTTGCATCATAGAAACTGAGACACTACATGTTGGCTCATACCATACATTTAGTAGCTAAGATTGATCCACTAAAGTACCTACTCAGCAAAGCTGCCCTCATGAGTAGATTAGCCAAATGGGTCATGCTCTTAAGTGAATTTGACATTGAATATGTTGAAAGAAAAGCTATAAAAGGCCAGGTCATTGCTAATTAATTAGCATATGTACCTATGATTGATGATACACCAATGCAAATGGAATTTCCTGATTCCTCTATCATGAGTCTTTCTTCTAGAGAATGGCAGTTGTTCTTTGATGGATCCTATACATAGAATAGATCAAGAGCAGGCATATTACTTATAACTCCTCAAGGATACTCCATACCTAAAGCATTCAGATTAAAGTTTCCTTGCATAAACAATATTGCAGAATATGAAGCCCTTCTTAATGGCATGAAACTAGAAATTGAGTGGAGAGTAACAAAATTACACATTCATGGAGACTCACAACTTGTAATCCATCAAGTCAATGATGTGTACCAAACTAAGGATGAAAAGCTCATTCCATACAAAAGAATGGTAGATGATCTAAAGAAGTATTTCATATCTATCTCATTGGAGAAAATACCTAGAATAGAGAATAAGGCTACCGATGCAATGGCAACGCTATCTACTTTATTATCGCAGCATGAACATGAGCTACGCTATGAGTTCCTGGTGGAAGCACTATCTTATCCTGCATATGATTCCCCTGAAACCTGCATGATCTGCACTATTGTTGGTCATGATTCATCCAGATATAAAAACCTATTCTCCTATCTCAAAGACCAAACCATTCCCAATACCTTCAACCACCATGAAAAGAGATACCTTATCCATAATGCCTCCCGATATGTCATCATTGGTCATGATCTGTACAAATGAGGTCTAGATGGTACACTACTTAGATGTTTAGAATGGGAAGAGTCTCAATGTGTGTTAGAGGAAGTCCATGATGGTATTTGTGGGTCACACTCGAATGGTTTAACACTAGCTCAAAAACTTATTAGGGCTCAGTAGTATTGGCCTGAAGTGGAGAAAGAGTCTATCAAGTTTGCTAAGAACTGTCAAAAGTGCCAAGTGTATGGTAACTTAATTCATGCTCCAGGGAGAGATCTAATTACCTTTAATACACAATGGCCTTTTCACCAATGGGCATTTGATCTTATAGGAGCTATACATCCTCATTCTTCTAATGGACATACCCATATAATCATAGCTACATATTATTTTACAAAATGGGTAGAAGCAGTCCCTTTGACACAAGCCACTGGAAAACAAATATCTATGTTCATATTGAACTATATCATATGCAGATATGGGATACCTTATTCCATAATTATAGATAATGGTGGACAATTCAAGAACAAAGATCTAGATAATTTATGTGCTAAATTCAAGATTACCCAACATTGGTCATCTATCTACTATCCTCAAGGGAATGGACAAGCAGAGGCTTCTAACAAGAATTTGTTGAAAATCTTGCACCGTACAGTTAATAAGATAGGAAGAGACTGACATCTCATGATCAATCCAGCTCTCTAGGCCTACATAACAAGTATTAGAATGCCTACCAGGGCTACACCTTTTGCTTTAGTTTATGGGTCTGAAGTGGTACTTCCTATTGAGGTTGAAATCCCATCACTAAGAATCATAATGCATGGTATAGTAATTGATGATGACTACAGAGTGTCTAGGTTGCAAGAACTTGAACTACTAGATGAGCGCAGACAAGCAACATATGATCATCTCAGAGTATATCAGGAGAGAATGTCTAGAGGTTACAACAAGAAAGTTAGACATAGAGAATTTTAGGTTGGTGATCTAGTCTTGAGAGAGAATCCTAAAAATCAATTACATCGAGAATACAAGGGGAAGTTTGAACCCAACTAGCTAGGTCCCTTTGTTATCACTACTACTTTTGGCTCTGGTGCCTATCAACTCTCAACAATTGAAGGATAATAGCTTTGATAACCAATCAACATTCTCCATTTGAAGAAATTCTATGCCTAAGGCATTCAATGTATGGTAAAATGTCTTGAAAAAATCTTGAAAATTGGAAAAAGTCCTAAAAAAATGAACATCTTGGTGAAAACCTAGAAATAGGCACCTTGATGATTCACAAAAAAATTGAAAAATGAAAAATACAAAAAAAATTTGAAAAATGAAAAGTACAAAAAAATTGGGAAAAATAAAAATACAAAAAAATGAGAAAAAGAAAAAGTGCCTTGGTGAAAACCTAGAAACATGCGGCTTGGTAGCAAAAATAGAATCTCTTCAAAGATGGTGAAAACCTGACAAATGGGTGCCACTTGTTTCAAAATGCTCCATCTATCAGCGCAATCTTGGTCTTTCCCAGCTTTCAGTCTTGCTTTAGTTTGTACATATTTTTTAGTTTGTTTCTGCATTCCTATTTTCAATGTCAGTCTGTACACCAATAAGCTCAAGCGTCTGTATCCTATCAATGGTTAACACTTGGGGGCAATCAATGTCATATCTTATGGTCTCCAGTATACCTCAAATGAGTCATATCCAGTCAAGATCCTTTGAAACTTCATCCAAGTCAATTAGTCTATCTTGTCTCCAAAAAGGATTTTGCATCTACAACAACGCAATCAAACATCAAACACAAAATGAAAACAATCTATGCTTTTTACATGCTTTTATCTCCTTGTATGCTTACTGATTCACATTGAGATTTTTGCATATTTTGTTCCCATGAGCTCTTCGATGATGTCCTTTACAGGATTTAGAGAGTGATGACTGGGGGCATAATCTTTTCTTTGTCTTCTGCTTGTATGTGAAAATCTAACAACTTTGGAAATTCTGGATTGAAATGGTGTCCGACTATAAGAGCCTCTATCTCGAATTGGATGGCCATGCATACCTCAACCATTGATACCTAGAAAATTCAAGGAAGTTTGATCTAACTATTGTCTTTTTTTTTAGTGAGTTCTTTCTCCTATTGTGAAATGCGATCTTACCTAAGGATGTGAATGATGAAGGGTCACTATGGGTAATTCACATTGGATTTAGAATGATCTCTTGATTGCTTGATGTGTTTGTAACGCAAGGTGTATTCAGGTCATCACGACGTTTATGTTTTGATGCTTATACAAATTGCTATATCAAAATGGACATGATATTCAGGTCATCCTAGCACTTATGCCTTGGTGCTTATATCTAATCTGACATTCCAAAAACAAAATCAATATTCATATATCCATGGTTTCCTAATTAGTGGGTGTTGTATTGATTCCTACGCATACAAGTTGATATTCATATGTCTATGGTTTTATAACTAGTGGGCATTGTATTGATTTATCCGGTTACCTAAACATTCAATGATGAAATCGACCGACACATGATTAGTGACTAGGTCCTAGGTCTTAGGTTGCATTTTATTTCACATGTTTCTTTGCATTTTGCATGTTTGCATGATCTCACAAATGGCTACATAAACCTCAATTCTTAAATGATTCTTCTATCACCTCTTCAAATCTCACAAGAGCTGACACTTAACTTGAAGGTCTCTTCATGGAATTGCAAGTAGTTATCCTCCTGGGTTAAACATCCTTTTGACATAAGACTGAGTACTTGTCTTCATCAATTCCTGCAAAACATATCATTTGTATCATTGCATTTACATTTCGTATCATAACCATATGTTGCATTACAATACATCCAGGTGCATAAGCATAA